>OZJO01001338.1:0-10335 GCA_900406225.1 Acrobeloides nanus
AAAAAAAATGCTCCATTTTTCATGACCTTTCCGAATATATCATTTTTTCATATGGTTGTAAATTACTGGACTGGTCCTTTAAGCTTAGCCTTAACCGTTGTTTTGTCTTGTATTCTGTTATTTATTGTTAGTGTTCAATCAATAAAGTTAGTAATTATTCCACGTTCGAATTATTGAATATGGATACAAGGCCTCGATCTGAGACCAGAAGTTAAAGAGGACTTGAGAGTGCCGAATTCGCGGCGCCACAAAAATTCTTGAAGATTTCCGTTGTTGCAGATAGTAGTAGGTAAGGTATAAAACCTTTTTCAAATCAAGTTTGGCACCTTCAAAGAGCGTTCCAACTTCGTAGCTTGTTCGGCATAGCCAAAAATGATGAAGAATATCATCTTTCGATGTTTTTTCCACTGCCCCCATCTTTTTCCACTTTAACAGCTGTGGCTGTACGTGACACAATACTATAGTTTTATATTTACTTTTGTCTTTTGCGATTAAACATTGGTGAGGAACTACGTGGAAAGCATTCCAATTCTAACAATAAGTTACATAATTGTTATATAAGCCCAGATTATGTGCCCACAGACAAAAAAAGAGGAAGTCATTTAAACTTTAAACTGAATATATAAGCTTTTAAAACTTTCAAACTTGACGCACATGGGAACTTTCAGAACTGTCTGACAGCTTTTTCGGTACTTATACACTATCCCCTCTCCTCTAGGGGGAGGGGGATTCTGCATAAATTTATGCAGAATCCCCCCAAGCTGAAAAAAGGCTTGGTTTAGGCTTAGCCTAAGGCTAAGCCTAACGCTTAGCTTAAGGCCCAAGCCTAAAAAATGATTTCATTTAGTTTTCGCGGAGAAAAAATAATAATAAACTTTTCCTTTATATACAAATTTTACTCCTGCATCAATATGTACCAAATAGAGTCGTGGTAACGCTCTTGACTATGATCCCGAAGGGCTCGGGTTCGATACCCAACGCCTACTTTTTATTTTTGCTTTTTTTGCAATTTTGTAACGTTTTTAAGCGTTTTTATGGATTTTCATAAATTTGCGCACTTTTGTGTGCCGTGGACCTTTCATGAAATTTTTTTGTAGCATTATTTTTCTAATTGACTTTTTAGTGAAAATGTCAACTGATATTGAATCAGGCAATAAACATGTTTACATAAATGAAGGTGTTACTTTTTCGGAGAACAATACCCCTCCTAAGAAAGATATGGAAAAACTAAAGTCGTGTCTAAAAAATCCAAGTCAAGGTTCTGTTGCAGAGGATGATCCACCATTCGAAAAGCACACAACCATTCACCAATCTAAATCTAAAAGCATAGGGGGACCAAGTATTAAACGACGTGGTTCATTGTGGCAAAGTATTTCCTCTAGCAAATTTGTTAAGAGAAATCTGACAAGGTAAGCTTTGAAAACATCAGAAGTTGATTTTGGAGGGAAAGGTCCCATTTTCTCATGGCTCAAAAATCTTTGAAATAATATAGGAGTGTTTAAAGGAGGTGAATTTTATAGCAGGATCGAAAAATGAAAAAAAATTAGAAATCGACAAAATTGAAATTCGAAAAAATTTGACAAAAACCCGGTGCCTAACGCATCTACAACACCCGGAACACATAATGGGCGTGGTGGGGTACTGGTATCCCCCCTCCCCTGTGGCTACGTCACTGGGACCACCTCATATGTTCTGTTCGACAGGGTCTATGATGTGGTCCCCCCCCCCCCCTCAATTTTGGGCCCATGATTGAGTGGGTTAGGGGAGATTCCCCCCTTGCCGACTTATGATCCCTTACGTTTTGCTACTGAAAGGGTGGCTGTACTCACCTATACCCCATCTATACTGGTTCCTGTATATCATAAAAAAAGGCTTTGGGCACTTGTAATTCCATAATGTTTTAGAATTTCGACTTATAAAGGAAGAATAGCTAAGCCAGCAAACGCTTACTTTCGTTGGTATTTGGTATTCACATTTTTTATAGTAGTTTCCATCTCATCGGCAATATGGTTACCATGTATTCCCAAGGTTCAAAAATTTTCCATGGAAATTGTTTTAATCGTTCTAATCATGTTGCATTTAATGTGGATTACTGCGATTATCAACAATTTACGACTTTTGTTCAGATTGAGAAGATATAAACACCATAAAATTGAATTGGATAAGGTATAAAAATAGCTTTAAAACACAATCGTACCTGGATAGGGGGCCCAGAAATGGACCCCTCCTCCCAAATTCGAAAAAATTGAAAAAAATCGAAAAAATTGGAAAAAATATTGAAAAAATTCGAAAAAATTTGAAAAAATTGGAAAAAAATCGAAAAAATTGAAAAAATAGGAAAAAATATTGAAAAAATCGAAAAAATATGAAAAAAATAGAAAAAATTTGAAAAAATTGAAAAATTGGAAAAAAATTCGAAAAAATAGAAAAAATATGAAAAAAATAGAAAAAAATCGAAAAAATTTGAAAAAATTGGAAAAAAATTGGAAAATTGAAAAAATTCGAAAAAATATTGAAAAAAATTCGAAAAAATTGAATTTTGCCCCAAAAATTGATTTTTTTGTGAAAAATTGAATTTTGCCTCCAAAATTGAATTTTTTGTAAAATTTTCGGATTTGCCCCTATACCCCCCCCCGTAAATTTTTGGAAAATATGAACCATCTCTACCCAGGTATGAACACGATTGACAATATCCATTATTGAAACTTTACCTAAACACGTACAATTTAGATTGAAAATCGAGATAAGAAAATCAAACATCTTGTCGGAATCACATTCTATAAAGAGCCTTTAGAGCTTTTATTTGACACCTTGGACAGTCTTGCTAATCAACCAAATGCCCGAGAAAAGATAAGTGTATTTGGTGGAATGGAAGCTGGCACACCCGACAAAGAAGAAGTAAAATCGAGCATTTTTCAAAGATTTAAAGGACTAGTCCACTTTTGAGTTTGATGCCATGTGATAGAGCACAAAGTTTGGAGCATTTTTTGCTTTTATGGCACTACTTGAAAATTTAACAGTAAAAAGTTATGAGCGAAACAAAAAAATTTTCAAATGAGTTTGAACATTGAAACGAAGAGCTTGTATCATCAATCAGTTTGTTTATTGAAACGATTGAATAAGACATTATAAAATTCAAAATCTTAATAGTTTGAGGAAGAATACATAGAATTTATTAAATCGTTTCAATAAACAATCTGATTAATGGTACAAGCTCTTCGTTTCAATGTTCAAACTCGTTTGAAAATTTTTTTGTTTCGCTCATAACTTTTTACGGTTAGATTTTCAAGTAGTGCCATAAAAAGAAAAAATGCTCGAAATTTTCTGCTCTATCACATAGCATCAACTCCCAAAAGTAGACTGGTTCTCTCAACCCAATTTAGTTAGAAAAAACGCTGAAAGCAAAATACACTTCACAATTTGAACGTTTTTACATTACTGTCCATCCGAAAGGGCTTCCAGGTAAACTTGAATTTGAAGAAAAGTTTCAAAATATTGTATTTGTAGGGGATATTCCCGGAAAATGCTCGAATTTAAACTACGCGGCTAGAATGGCGGTAAAATATTTGAAAGAAGATCGAGCATACAACTTTAAGAGTGTTGAAGTTTTGGTTACAACTGGGGATGTAGATAATATTTTCGGTGATCGATATTTTGATGCTCTTGAGGAAGATTATTGGAAATTGTCGCCAGATGTATGCATAAGATTCTTTTTTTAAATTAATCAGGCTCCGCTGGTTGGCGACATTTGCGCATGAAACAGTTACGCACGCACTTTTGCACATCTGTGCACGCACGTTTGCACATGTACATTTGCGCATGGGCATTTGTGCCTGGCTCTTATCCCCTCATAGCTGACCAGCCGTTAGATATGATGATACTTCCAGCCTCTATATTACCAGCTATTATAGGCAAAGGTGTTGCAGCAGTACGATCGGCTACATTAAAAAGCCTAACCTTATTGGTACTCCTTTCTAACATCCCGAACACCCAGTCGTATTGGGTTGGCGACACTTGCGCATGCAACATTTGCGTACCCACATTTGCGCATTTAACAATTACGCACTCACATTTGTGCATGTACATTTACGCATGCACTTTTGCGCATGTAACATTTGCGCACACGTTTGCGCATGGGCATTTGTGCCTGATTCTTATCCCCTCATAAGCTGATCAGCCGTTAGATATGATGATACTTCCAGCCTCTATATTGCCAGTTATTATAGGCAAAAGTGTTGCAGCAGTACGATCGGCTACATTAAAAAAGTCTTAAGCCTAAGCCTTAAGACGAATCTTGGCTTAATCTCTTCAATTTTTATCTTCATCTTGTACTTCTATTTCTGATTCTGACATGATAAAAAACTAAAAACAACAAAACGTAAACCTACAACATGAACGTTGATATTCAAATCACATAATTGCACAGGAAAAAATCATTTTCTTTGCATTTTAGGGGTCAGGCATAGATTTTCATGCATCAGGAATGCGCGGAATCGATTTTTCGCATAAAATTACCCCTAGGAACATCAATTTTGAAACAAATTTGCGAAAAAATTTTCGTCGGGGATGCAGATGCGATTGCTTCTCCTCCTTTAAGTTCAAAAATTTGTATATTAGAAATATGCGAGTTTTGTTTTTTTAGCAACGTTATAACACCGTTTGGCAGTCTCCTCTATTCTATTGCATGAACATTGACAAATCGCCATTCTTTGTGAGAAATATTGGACTTTTGCGCGCATTTTTCATGATGGGTTACTTAATTCCATGGAACATTAACACCATGTCCGTCTTCTCACTCACCCTAAAGTTATATCAAGATGGCGAATTTACTCATCCAGGATATCAGGTAAAAATTTTTTCAAAAATTTTAGACCCCGGATATCAGATAATAATTAAAAAATTTTTTCATAAGTTAAATCCAAAAAAATTTAGATGGAAGATATAATCGCTTTGATTCGTTGGATGTGTGTGACTGGCAAAAGATGTATAATTAGGCCGATTCCTGTCGCAACGTTGAGCGGTCCTACTAGCGGTAAAAAATTTATATATTTTTTTAAATATTGAAATTTTAGGGTCCAACTATTTTCAAGAGTTCTATGAATGGGCTAGACAAATTCGAAGATGGACTATAGGCGCGGCTGAAGTTTTCCATTATTTTGCAGTAATTTTTACATTTCGTCAAAAATCGAAAAATTTATCAAAAATCGAAAAATTCGTCAAAATTTGAAAAATTAGTCAAAAATCGAAAAATTCATTAAAAAAAATCGAAAATTCATCAAAATTTGAAAATTCGTCAAAAATCGAAATTTCGTCAAAATTTGAAAAATGTGCTAAAAATCAAAAAATTTGTCAAAAATTGAAAAATTTGGCATAAAAATCAATGTAAAATTTTAGATTAAATCAAAAGTACTGCCCTTCTACGTCACGATTACTTGGGCGCTCAGGTAAAAAAGACTAAAAATTTAAAATTTTGATTTTTTAGATTTATTTCATATTATGGTGTCATATTATGTATGGCTTCAACTTATAGCATTATTGCACCGTTTGTGGTAAGCTTATTTTTTTACTAATCAGGTGTTCTCGCACCATTCATGATATCCATGTCAAAAACTGATCAATTACTATGGTTCAGATGACTCAGAGTACTTTATATTATGTTCAATATACAAAAAATTAGGCGTTTTGGAAGTTTTAGGGATTTTTTGAAGTTTGGCCATATTTGGGGGTGGGCATCCCTGCGTGGTCGTTGGGATGAGGTCGAAATTAAAAAATTCCTTCGGATTCGTGTTCGCTGTGGTTGAAAACCTAGAACAATAAATCAGCCAATTTGGACACGAATTTGAAGGGACGCATAAAAGTTCATGGGGACTCATAAAAGTTTTTAGGACGCATAAACTAGAATAGAGCCCAAACATTCGTCAAAATACGATTTTTTTCTGAAAAAAAAATTTTTTTCAAACAAAATTTTCATCAGTTTTTAATTTTTAGACCACCGCATTGCTCAAAGCAGTTGGCCAGGTACCTGTCAAGGGCCTAGTCGTTCCAAACGAAGCCACTTTCAATTGGATATTGCTTGGCTTTCTCGGCCTTCAATACCTGTGGTTTTTCTTTGTTTGCCTCATCAACAGGCTAGCCGAGCCAATTTTCCCGAAGAAAATAAAAGATGAAACGGGAATAATTCGAAAAATTTTCCACTTTCTCATGATGTGGCCCACAATGACTGCTTATTGTTGTGTAGAAGTGGCGGCTTTTCTCGAGGTCACCATTCGTGGGAAGGCTGTGTGCAGTCATAGTGCCAGCAAGAAGGATGGTTTAGTGGTGAAAAAGGGAGGCCAAAGTGTGCACCCAACAAGTGATTTGAACCCTGATCGATTTGATGTTTAATTGTTAATTTAAAAACTAATGATTTCAAATACAAAAATAATGTATATTTAAGTTGCATTTTCAATAAATATCATGGACATGTGACATATAAATAAACCTGATACGAAATACAAGGAGGGGGCAAAAGTCCTCGCGTAAGGGGCAGTATATCCTCGCCTAAGGGACAAAAGTCCTCGCCAAGGGGGTAAAAGTTATCGATGATCTTGGTGACATTTTTCTTCTCTCACCCAGAGTTGGGAATTACCACACCAACCACACCGTGTGGTGTGCTACGGGGTGGTCGGGATGGTGTTATGTGGTCGGTGGTTACCACACCACCCCACTCTGATATATAGTAGAGTTGTTTTTATTTCTGCTTGGAAATATTTCCAATTAATTCTAGAAATATTTCCACGTGGAAATAAAAAACAACTTTACTATATACCAGAGCAGGGGAGGGTGGTGTGGTGTGGCATACCACAACATCGACCACACCATCACACTACACCACCCCGCACCACACCACACCACCACCCGGGTAGTGTGGACCACACTCAACTCTGCTCTCACCGACTCTGCCCAACTCTGCTCTCACCGAGCCCTATTGATTGGCATAGACCGTGACGGAATTGGACTTTAGATGACGGAGATAGCACAAACAGACAGACACACATAGCGCATTTAACGTTTTAGGATATTTTATGTTCATTTGTTTGAATGCTCACGGATTTTTATAAAAGAAAACTTGGTTTTGTTTTAAAAATTTTTAGACATTCAACAGAAATTCTCTTTGGCAATACTCATAGAGCCATTTAAACTTGGATAAATATCCCTTTTTGGAATAACTTTGCACGAACTTGTGATTATGCTTAACTTGAAAAGATTCAACTGGGTGTTGTCAACGCGCTTTAAAAGTTTTATTACTACACCTATTTTTTATGTGAATGCAGGTAATGGATTTTTATATTTGTTAAATAAAATTTTCTTAAAGGAGGGGTGCAGTAGGTCATTCTCGATCGAAAATTTTTTTGCCAAAACAGACTATATAGGGGTAAAAGCATGCGAAAAATCGATTGTGCGCATTCCAGAAGCAAGAAAATGCTTCCATGACCCTGATTCAGGGGAAAAGATGTGTGTATTGAAGCGAAAATCGAAAAATTTTGAAATTTCTCCCTCAAAATCATATTTTTGGGGGTAATTTCATGCGGAGAATCGATTGCGCGCATTCCCGAATTTTGAAAATGCTTCCTTAACCCTGATTCAGGGAAATGAGAGTGTATATTGAAGCGAAAATCTAACATGTACTAATTTTCCTGAATCAGGGTCAGGGAAGCGTTTTCAATCTTCGAGAATGCGCGCAATCGATTCTCCGCATGAAATTACCTCCAGAGATATGATTTTGAGCGAGGCAAAGAAAATTTTTCGACCGAGAATGACCCATTATCTGCACCCCTCCTTTAATACTAGAGACCTGCGTAAAAAATCTGGTCCCCGTGATGGTCCCTTCAAACCTGGAAAAATTAAAACCCCCCAGCGCCACCACGCTTCCGGATCCACTATTGCGGAATCTACAAAGATGCAAATCTTTCGGACTAACACATGCGGATGATACATTTGAGGATACTACACTTGCAGACCAAATTTAAATGTAAAAAATAAAAAATCAATATACAAAATTTATGCTATCTTTAAAAAAATCCAAAATTGGTCCGCAAGTGTTAGTCCACAAGTGTAGCGTCCGCAAGTATTCTTCCGCAAGTGTTAGTCCGCAATAGTGAATCCGAAAACTTCCCCTCCCTCCTTATATTTTTGCCGGCCAAAAATTACGTAAGGTTCCCCCTTATAATTTTTGGTAGTTCTACCTCTATTCATGGATTCACCTCCATTCATGGCTACGCCACTGGATAGAGAGAACCATGAGGTAAAATTTCGGGCATAGGAAATGAAATTTAATGCGCAATTTTGTTTCTACGTGCATTGTTTTTTGAGAATGCAATTTTTAGACCCGCATATAGGCCATCTGTATTCAGCCGTGTTAGCTGATGCCGCACATCGTTGGGCATTGCTGAAAGCAGGAAAGAGAATTGATGAAAAAGCTTCGGGTTTCTTATTTTCTACTGGGACTGATGAACATGGGATTAAAGTAAGCGAAGTTTTTTCATATAAATTTTAATAAATCTATAGCCTACTTTTTAAGGTTCAATCTGCCGCTCAACGAGCTGGTCAAAATCCCATTGATTACTGCGGGAAATATAGCGATCGCTTCAGAAGCTTGTTTGATCTCTTCAACATTTCATATACTGATTTCATTAGGACAACTGAAGAAAGGCATAAAAAAGCAGTCGAAGCTTTTTGGGTAAGTTTTTCATAAGATAAAAATGTTAAACAGTTGCTGATTTTTTGAAACTACAGTCGACTTTTGATCAAACTTCACCCTGGGGCAGAGATGCCAGATTTTGAAAAAAAAACAGCCATTTTTGAAAAAAATTTTCACCTGTGGCACTGCTTTTATGTTAGAAGCATGAATATTTCCAAACAAATTTTGTTTTTTTCTGAGACCTCAATGCTTTTTTTGAAAATTTTAAGTGGCAACCCTGGTCATTTGGGAGAAAAAAATTTTTTGAAAAATTTTCGCCAAAAAATTACCAGATAGCGGTTTTGGAGCACCCTGTATTGTTTTTTTATAACTTTTTAAATCTCACTTTTAAGGAAAGATTGCTGAACAAAAATCTGATACAAAAGAGTTTATATGAAGGATGGTATTCGACTATAGATGAATGCTTTTATTCAGAAAAGGATGTAGAAAATTTCGTTGAAAATGGTATAGAAACCAAGGTAATTTTTATTCGTGCTGTTTGTTTGAATACTAAAGATGCTAGCAAAAAGTTACAAAAGCGACTCCTTTTTTGCACAAGAAAGTATAAAGTTGCATTTTTTCGATAAAAAGTGTAAGGGTCGGAATTGGCCTTTTATTTTTTCACCGAAAAAAGTGGAGCTAGTTTACTTTGTTGGATNCGACTCCTTTTTTGCACAAGAAAGTATAAAGTTGCATTTTTTCGATAAAAAGTGTAAGGGTCGGAATTGGCCTTTTACTTTTTCACCGAAAAAAGTGGAGCTAGTTTACTTTGTTGGATTCACTTATTATGGTCCAAAAGTCGAATTTTTTAGCCGAAAAAACATCCTATTAAGGTTTTTTAGTCGAGACAGGGTTCGAAAGGGGCCGAGGCCCCGGGGGCTGGCCCCCCATGGGGCCGGTCGGGGCTTTTGGAGACCGGCCTCGGCCCCTTTTTCGGATCCTGATATTCTCTAGACCTCCCAAAGCCCCCACCGGCCTCCAAAAGCCCCATCGGCCCCCAAAAGCCCCCCGTCGGCCCTCAAAAGCCCGGCCCCTGGAGGCCCCGGCCCCCGAGGGACCTCAGCCCCTTTTTTGGACCCTGAGTCGAGAAACATATTGGTGATGTTATTTTGGCGTGAAAATCTATAAAAAAAATACTGAGAAACTTCATTTTTTGAATTAAAACTTTATTTTTGATATATTTGATATAAAAAAACGAAGTTTTAATTCAAAAAATGAAGTTTTTCAGTATTTTTTTATAGATTTTTACGCAAAAATAATATAACCAATGTGTTTTTTGACTAAAAAACCCCTAATAGGATGTTTTTTCGGCTTATTTAAAATAATTTGAATTTTAGACCATGTGAATCCAACAACAAAAATATCGTTTTTGAGCGAATCTTGAGCTCAAAAATCTATTTTTGTAGTGAATTTTGGTGAACTAGCTTCAAAAAGTGCAAAGTACACTTTTCAGTTTTTAGTAAATTTTTAATTGCAACTGTCACATTTTTCATCTGGTTGCTAATCGACTCATTTAGATATCTAAAGAAACCAAATCACCGGTTGAATGGGTTACAGAAGAAAACTATATCTTTGATTTATCTCCTTTCCAAGATAAATTGCGCAATTGGTTAATG
>OZJO01001338.1:10435-33632 GCA_900406225.1 Acrobeloides nanus
AAAAGCTCTGATACCCCGTTCTTTGGACGACATTCGTGAAAGCATTGAAGAGCTGTGTAGGTATCGTGGGAACTTCTTCAAGAAACTAGATGAGCTCAATCACTTATTGCCCGAATCGACGAATTTTCCGACGAACAAGATTCTCCATCGAAGAAAAAATCTTGATCTAATGATGAAATTTAATTATTATTGTTATTTTGTATAGTTTTATTCTGAATAAAAAAATTTATTTTGTGAATTGTAATTTGAAAGTCGTTAAATGGGAGTAATTACTTATTTTTTATTGTGCAAGTTTTGATGCTTAGGGTCGGAGCGGATACATCAGGAAAGTCGTGATAGCTGTACGATGCGGACGGATGTCATCGTAACACGGTTATGACTCGTAACTGTGTAGAAGCCTGAAAAAAAATTTAAAAAAATTAATTTTATAGAGCAACCTTAAGGGGAAAAACAGGAATGATCTTCCGCCAAAATTTTCTAGAAAAAAAGTTATGTTTAGCTGAATTTTAAGGGTAAATTTTCAACAAAACATAATAACGTTCTAGAAAGTTGTAGCGGAAAATCATCCCTGTCATACTGGGGGAGAGGAGTGTTGCGCCCAGTACTTTACATACTTTCTTGGGTATTGGAACTGCTATAGCAAGAAAATGAAAAATTCGATTTTTTGTTTAAAAAGTCGAATTTTCCAGTAATTTAGATTCGGTAAAAAATATCTAGAAATGTTCGCCATGGTCCAAAACGGTAAAATAAGTGCTTTTTTAGTGAATAGAGTTAATTTTTACTTGAATTTTGTGTCAAAAATCCGAGTATTCGAAAAATACGCGATTTTCAACAACAAAAATGAGTCAAATGACAAAAATCGCTCTGTAACTTTATTTTCCAACATTTGAGGAAAATTTTAAGACCAAAATCATTAAAAATGGCTTGCAGGAAAAAAAGTTTATACCTTTTTAATTTTGTAATTCTTTAACTAATGAAATCTAGAGAAATATTGCCTGAATTGCAATAAAATGTTGTGTATTGAAACGATTGGTCAAACATTATAGGAAAGACTTTTTTTGAATTTTACTGCGCCGTGCGGTTGAATGGGTTACAGAAGAAAACTATATCTTTGATTTATCTCCTTTCCAAGATAAATTGCGCAATTGGTTAATGAATTCAGGTCAATTTTTGGAACATGTATCGATTAGGTATCCCACTGAACGTGAACTTTTTTGAAAAAATTTCGAATCAAAAATCGATTTTTGAGTGAATTTTTAGATAAAAATTTGATTTAAAGCGAAGCTAAAAATATCTTTTTTGAGTGATTTTTAGATTTAGAAAATTGATTTTTGAGCGAATTTTAGACTAAAAATATCGTTTTTGAGTGAATTTTGAGCTCAAAATTCTATTTTTTAGTGAATTTTGGGCTCGATTTTTGAACTAAAAATATCGTTTTTGAGCGAATTTGGTCTCGAAAATCGATTTTTGAGCGAAGTTCGAGCTAAAAAAAATCAATTTTTAGCGAATTTTGAACTCAAATCTATTTTTTTAGTAAATTTTTAGATAACAAAATTCGATTTAGGGCCATATTTTTGACAAGAATCACATGCTATACGTCATATAAATAACCTTTTCTTGATTCAGGGAAAGATTTTCAGGTCTCGGAAATGTGAATTTCGGATTCTCCGCATAAAATTACCCCTAGAGGGGTCAATTGTAGATGATGAAAAAAATTTTTCGAACAATTTCACGTTTATTGAGATGCCTAATTGATACAAGTTTCCAACTTTTTTCATTCTCTTATAGAATATTTTTAGATGTAATCCAGCCTAGTAAATACCTCCCTCACGCTCTTACATATATCCGTGATGACTTAAAGTTGTCGATATCAAGAGATTCGAAAAGGCTAACATGGGGAATTTCTGTGCCAAATGATCCGAATCAGACTGTAGATTTTGAAATGATGAAAATTCAACTTTATTTTTAGATATATGTCTGGTTTGATGCGTTGATCAACTACTTAAGCGTAACTGGATTTCCTCAACAAACTTCCGAATTATGGCCGCCAGAAATTCAATTCATTGGCAAAGATATTTTAAAGTAAGTTAGACTTACAAGTATCACTCAATAGTGGACTCGTCCGGACGACCAAAACTCCTATACGAATGTTTAGATCATTGATAGACAAAATTTTATAGCTGGGTCCTAGCGGCCCATGGAAAAGAAAATTTTGGTCTACAGTACTCAAAAACACGTTTTTCGAGGATTTTGAAGACTCAAAAGTACCTTAAGGTTTTTTCGATTTGAAAACTTCACAATTCACCATTTTTGTCTATAGCCAACATTGTACAAACGTTTTTGGAACGGTCCGTGAAAATTTTGAAAAGTCGATTTTTGACCGTTCATAAAGAAAAGGGCAAAAAATCTACTTTTCAAAATTTTCACGGACCATTCCAAAAACTTTTGCACAATGTTGGCTATAGGCAAAAATGGTGAACTATGGTCATTTGAGCGAGTCCACTATTGTATGATCCTTGTTAGGGTTCTATTTGCAGTTGTGTATTTTAGATTTCATGCAATTTATTGGCCGTGTTTTTTACTCGCCGCTGATTTACCACTGCCTAAGAAGTTGTTTGTTCATGGACATTGGTTAGTAAATGGGTTAAAGGTGAGGAACTCTTTTGAAGTGGTTTTTTGTCTTTGTACTAGTGATGCGTCAAAATCGGAAAAGTGGACAATCGAAATTACGGTGTTTTTCCCATACTTGGGCTGGGGGTGGATCGACCCAGTGTTCGGAGAAGGATGACAAATCTGTCAAAAAAATTGACAAAATGTCAAATTTTTTGACAAATCTGCCAAAAAACTTGACAGCTGTCAAATTTGTTGACAAATTTTTTTTCAAAAGGTCATTTCACTAAGTTTTTGCTCTTTGACACACATTAAAATTTTTATTTATTATTTTTTGATAAGTTCGACGTCAAATTTTTCGTTCGGCGAATTTTTTTTAGTCGTCAAACGTGTAGCTTTTCTGTTTACCAACCTACCCCCTTGCCCATGTATGGTTTTTCCGATTTCGCGAAATCGAAATGATGTTCGAACTTCCATAAGAAATTGTCATTTTTAAGCTGAAAATGCTACGAAAATAACTATGATTTTTGGCGAAAAAATTATGAAAAAGTTGACAATTTTGAATATTTTTAGTGAAAATAATGAAAATTTTTTGGTTATTTTTGGTGCAAAATAATAGAAGGGAGACCATTATGACGAACCAAACAAATTTTTAGATGTCAAAGAGCCGAGGAAATGTTATTGAACCTATAAAAGCTTCGCAAATTTTATCAGTCGACGGCTTGCGCTATTTTCTTCTAAAACAAGGAGTACCACATGAAGATACCAGTAAGTTTTGACCCAATTTTTAGACAGTCGTGGCTGTAACGTTCCAGAAAAAATTTTATGAGCCCCTTATGATTTTTTTTACAAATTTTTCCTAAAAATCCTTGGTTCCCCTTACTTTGTTTTTTCGAAAAAAATTTTGTTGTTAAATTCTTGAAGTTTTACCCAAAAAACAGCGCCACAGGCGCGAAATGTTTTTTAAATGGCCATTTTTATGCTGAAAATGTTCAGAAAATCACGATTTTTTAATGAAAAATAGAAATTTTTGGATTTTTTATGAAAAAAAATCATAGGGGACCATTAGGTTTTTTGAAAATTTTTCATAGGACATAGTACTTATGTCGACGTATATCTTTTAAGGTATAGTTGAAAAGACTATATCTATATGACCTCTCGTCTAGGCATAGACCATGTTCTTTTACCGAGCTTTTACTTTAAAAAATTTGCTGTTTGATTTAATGATTATCAAGTTAGTGAGTTGTGTCGTCCAAAAAATTCAGAACTAGGGCGGTATCTGATTGCCTTCGAACTTCTGAATTTCGTTCTTGATTGATGAAGACATTCTTGGCAAATGCTTTCGAAATGCTAACAATTTTCCTTTTATTACAATTTAAATAGTTTATACAATTTCTCGAAAAATATCTCCCGCAGTTGAATATCCCTTATTGTCTTTACCTTGATCTAAATTCTTCGAAGGATTGATTGTGGTAGTTGTTGATGGTGTCATAAGCTGAAGAGGCACATCAATGTAGTTAAGTTTAGGGAGGTCGATCGAATAATTGTGATTGTTTTGTCTTGTTGAAATTTCCAATTTATTTGGGCGGTTACTATATTGTCTAACATGTTCTTCTTCTGTTGGATCGTATATACCTGGAATATCTTCGTATGCTTCTGTATAGATAGTGCTATGCTTTTTTCTTCGAACTAAAATGTTAATAAATAAATTTATGGCTCTAGGACAGGATGACCAAGTGTTCTTATTAATAAGATTTGTTATTATTATGAGAGTCCAAATCTTGTTTGTTGAGCAAATTTTATTAGAAAATCTTATTTTTTTAATTGAAAAAATGCGAAAAATCTTCTTTTTTCACTGTTTTTTTTAAAGAAATTCTTATTTTCAAAAATGTTCTTATTTTCATTATTCGGGTTTGGTCACCCTGCTCTAGGATGATTCGAATAGAATTTTTCGAAATCGACTTTCAACGTGTCTAAACGTTATGCAAATTTTTGTTTTATAACTTTTTTGCGAAAAGCCCTTTTTGAATCATCCTAGAGTCGAATTGAATTTTTCTTGCATGATAATTTTTTCGTTGGGTGTTTCATGACCTCTTCCCAACATTGGCTAAGGCTACTTTCTTTTCCACATAAAAGCTTAGGCCATCTAAATTTTCAATTGACAAATTTTTACATTTTTAAAACTGACTTGAAACATTCTCCTCCGCAACAGAAACAACAATAACAGCCGAAACAGAAGCTTAACGCAAAAATTCCAAGAAACTTTGTTAGATCATCCCGTAATTGTCCTAAAAAATACTTTTCTGTTATATCATTTAGGTAAACTAGGGATATGGCGAAATTACAAAAAGTGATAATTCTTGCCATCGGCTAGAAATATGCGAATTTTGAGCACGGACATAAATTGTTCATAGTGAAAATGGTGATAAATTTGTCTTTGTCACAATGTCATTGGATTGTCACTTTTTGTCAGGGTCTCTCCACGGATATAAGGGTCGTATCCAGGATTTTCAAAATGATCAGTTTGAAGATCTTTAAAATGAAACATACGTATTTGGATAGCCTATATGTGAGTTTGAAGACGATTTTTTAATCTCACTCCTTGACTGTAGGATCAAAAATCGACGAAGTCGATTTTCCGAAAAATCGAATTTTTTTCATCGCTAATTTTGCATCAAAAGATTTCTCAGAAAATTTATGTAGGGGGATCTTCAAACTCATGGGCTATCCGAATACGTATGTTTCATTTTAAAAATCTTCAAACTACAGATTTTGAGAATCCTGGATACGGCCCTAACTGATACCAGTCCGTATGAGTCGTAATGCGGTTTTTTGCTTTACGACTTATACGGATTGTCGTAACTGCGTTTTTCAGTCACGACAGTTCAGTATCCATATGGAACTCGTACGAGTCGTAACAGCTAGCTGTTACGACAATCCGCTCGAATCTGCTGTGATCCTAAATTTTGTACGCCTAAAGTATACCTTGGATGATAGGCTCATCAAATTCGTTCTCTGAATCCAAAAGTACTCGGATTACAATAAAAATACTCAAATTTATAATACTAACCTAAAATAAAAATAAGTCATCGTTAGCCATAATTTAACTTACAAAGATAATAACACCAATTGTACATTTCCAATCTTTTGGCTTCCCTGGCTCTTCTTCCTCAAACATTCTGGAGAGTTTTTGAATAACATAAAAATATTCTCAATAAGGGATCTTTTTTCCGATTTATGCAAATATTTTGGTCTTTCTCAACTAATCTCTATACATGATCAAATGTTATATTGTATTTTTAAACAAGTCTTGGTACTACTAACAAGAAATAGTCGCGAAGTGTTAGTCAGGGATTTTCAATATTTTGACACAAATCGATAGATAACATGATTATAAAGACACGTTGTGTAAAAATTTCTTTCCCATACGAGGTTTAAGGCAGGTTTCAGAACATAAAAAGTGCTTAAAAGAAATTAGTCACTATATGCAAAAAGTTAAGGACGAGGCTGGGATTCGAACCTAGACCACCAGAGTCAAAGGCGAAAGCGCTACCGAATGCGCCACTCGTGCTTCGAATCATCGTCTTATAACTTTTATTGTGTACTTTATACTTTATCTATTTTTCTTCTTTAAATATCAAACTAGATGAATATTTGCAAAAGCCAAAAAATTATCATATTCTCCTGCCTTTTTGATTATGTTGCTATTGGTAAAAAAAGATAGATAAAGTATAAAGTACACAATAAAAGTTATAAGACGATGATTCGAAACACGAGTGGCGCATTTGATAGCGCTTTCGCCTTTGACTCTGGTGGTCTGGGTTCGAATCCCATCCTCGTTCTTAACTTTTTGCATATAGTGGCTAATTTCTTTTAAGCACTTCTTATGTTCTGAAACCTGCCTTAAACCCTTGAAATTTCAAACAAAGTTGACGTATCTTCGTTTTCAAAAAGCCCTATCTCGGCAAATTTTAAACATTTTTTGATGCAATAAAAAAAATCGAGTCATTTACTATTCAAAATTTATATTGCCAACAAAAAATTGAATGTTTCTCACTTAATCATGTTTTTATTGATAGGACTTTGTTCAAACTACATCGATTTTTTCGACGCAGACTAGCATCCCTAGTATCCAAATCTCATTTGATTGTTTTTTTTCAGATTTCACTCAACTAAAAGCAGTACAAGTCGTAAATGCGGATTTGGTGAACAATTTGGGGAACTTATTGAGTCGAACGACTGTTGCGAAAATTAACCCTAAACAAAAATACCCGGATGCATTCGATTTGAATTCATTGGATCCAGAGCTGAGAATTGTTTGTGACCATTTAACAAAAAATTTAAAGACATTACCAGGTATGTACTTTAAAGGGGAGAGCCGATTGAGGCGAGTTATCACAAGAAAAAATTTTATGGATGTTTTTGGCCATTTTATTGCTGGTTTTATATAGTACTTAAATAAACAAATAGGTGTTTTTGGCCAGCAAGTTTCAATTAATAAAAATTTAAAAAAGGCTAAAAACACCCAAAAAGGCCAAAAAACATAGTTGAGGAACCAAGAAAACCTTCGGAGCTACTACACAATAGGGGGGGGGGGGGCACCCACGTGAAAATTTTTTCTGGAAATGACCCGGTAAAAACATGCGGGGAATCCGAATTTGAAAAAACGCTTCCTTGGTTTAGGGAAAGCGTATTGGAGCAAAAATCGCATTTTTGCGACTTTTTGCTTCAATACACAGGCTTTCCCTGAATCAGGGAAGCATTTTTGGTTACGTACCTGGTCTTTGTATGTATTTAAGATTTACTTTTTTAGATATGATTCGTCGGCGAAATTTGCGCACACGCTCGATCAAAATGCTCGTTCTTGATGAAGCAGATGAGATGCTAACCAAAGGATTCAAAGAACAGCTTTACGATATCTATCGCTATCTTCCACCGGGTGCACAAGTTGTCTTATTAAGTGCCACTTTACCGCACGACGTTCTTGAAATGACGGCTAAGTTTATGACCGATCCAGTGCGTGTCTTAGTAAAACGGTAAAAGTTTTTTGTCCGGTTTAAAAAAATTCCAAATGTGTTGTTTTTAGTGATGAGTTGACATTGGAAGGCATTAAACAGTTCTTTGTTGCAGTGGAAAGAGAAGAATGGAAGTTTGACACTTTGTGTGATCTCTACGACACGTTGACTATTACTCAGGCTGTCATCTTTTGTAACACACGTAGGAAGGTATGAGAGATTTGAACTAGCTTTTAGATTTTTTTCAAAAAAAAGATAAAAAATTTCCCATTTTTTCACCAAAAGTGGTCCAAAATTTCCTTTTTTTCTACAAAAATTGTAATTTTCTGAGCATTTTCAGCTTAAAAACAAGCGTTTTGCAAAAAAAAATTTTATCGTCTGCGGTACTGGATTTTACTTTGACTAAAGTTTTTCCACCAAATTTTCAACAAAAAGCCCCAAATTTGACATTTAAAAAAAAACAGGGGCGACCAGGGTAAAATTTTTTTGAAGGTCCCCCCTCCCCATTTTTGAAGTCTGGCTACGCCACTGCCCTGTACTTTTCCTTCTCTCTCCCGGTACGGCACTGTCTCTTGCCCATGTATGAAGAAGATATACCGCAGTTTTAGTATATTTTAACTCATCTTTTTTATTTTCAGGTCGATTGGTTGGCAGACAAGTTGCGTGAAGCAAATTTCACTGTTTGTTCGCTACATTCGGACATGGAACAGAAGGAACGTGATGAAATTATGAAGCAATTTCGCGCCGGTGAAAGGTAAGGAGATGACACACAGTATTGCATCACCAACTTCTTCATTTTTTAGCCGCGTATTAATCAGTACCGACGTGTGGGCTCGTGGATTGGACGTGCCACAAGTTTCGCTGGTCATCAACTACGACCTACCAAACAACCGTGAATTGTACATTCACCGAATTGGCCGCTCGGGTCGTTATGGCCGCAAGGGTGTTGCCATCAACTTTGTCAAGTCGGATGACATTCGTATTCTGCGCGATATTGAACAGTACTATTCGACGCAAATCGACGAAATGCCAATGAATGTTTCGGAATTGATCTAAGAATAAGTTGAAGAAAGTGGTCTCTATTTTATGGCGTTATATTAATTGTTCTGGTTGAATTGTTATTTTTGATTATAATTATTGTCGAGCATAAAAAGATGAAAAGTCGTATAACCAGATCCAGCTGTCATCGAAAAGTTTAAGGGAAAACTGCACCTCGTATTTGTCGGTACCACGTGGATGAAGCCCGAAATAACACCTTCATAACATGGTGTTATATAACACCATGACCAATGGTTATGGGTGATGAATGTTATATAACCCCGAGGTTATGCTATATTGGTGTTATATAACATGTGTTACACAGTTTATGGGGTTATATAAATCAATATAACATAACCCGGGGTTATATAACACCATGAGCCATTGGGTGACGGTGTTATATAACACCAGATTATAGTGTTATAACCCATTTTCGAGCTATTGTTTCAGTCTCATAAGACTGAAACCATAGCTCGAAAATGGGTTATAACACCATAACCTGGGGTGGACGTGAGTATCCCACCCTTGCCCTCACCTATGTTAATAACTGCCAATAAAGGAAAATTTTATGCTCGGCCCAATAAATGTTAATTATTTATATTTTGTGTGAAAATCAATAAACGTTTTTATTATAAAACATACAAAATTTGGTACCACTTTCGGACTAATGACCGCAAATGGCACAGGGTTCTGAAGTCGGAAAATTTTTTCTTCAAAATCAAGCATTTTAGGGGTATTTTTATGCGGGGATTTCGATTGTGCGCATTCCCGAAACGTGAGAACGAATACTTTTCGTGAAAATGAGCCTTTTATACTGCAGCACAGCTTTCACGCTTAGTCGATGCGCGCCATAAAAATTGAAAAAATCACATGCTTATGAATATTCGTTTTCACGCTTCGGAAATGCGCGCAATCGATTTCTCGCATAAAATTACCCTAAAATGCTTGATTTTGGAAAAAATTTCGACTTCAGAACTTTGTGTCATTTGCGGTCGTTAATCCGAAGTAGTGCCCAAAATTTTAAAGCCATATTAATTAAAGTGCTTATGATTGACTAGTTTGAGCAACTTCATCAATCACCCTTTGCAGCACCTCTTGTACTTGTTCACTCGAGTCAATTTCATCGCTTTCGGAAATTTCATCAAATTGTTGAAAAGATTTGATCAGACTTGGAGTTAACAGCGAATCTGACATGGAAATTGAATCGTTTGTACTCATACTCATGACCGTAGTAGTCGGTATAGTTGTAGAATTGGGGCTTGGAGGCGGCTCTTCTTTTGAATGTTCATAACCAGAATCGTCTTGCTTTGAAGAGCATTTACTGGGGCTCCTTGAATCACGGCCACGTAGACTATGACGTAAGAAATCTATGGGTGTGAGACCGCATAGTTCAAAAACCCTTTTTAGGGAATCCGAGTTGATGCGGAATGGAGATTCTTGCCTAGTCGTTGGACTACTTGGAGAAAGCAGCGGAGATGGAATTGTTGCAAGATGCTGACATGAAGGGCATTCGATCTAAATTTATAATTTTTATGGCTGAGAATAGGCCGATGCAATCTAGTTTAAGGTGAGCGCTTAACAACTATATACAGGGTATTCCAAAAAAGAGACCTCCATTTGGTCATTTTTTGACGAAAATTTTTTCTCCAAAATGATTCAGGGGTACAATTTTGAGCTTAAATCGATTTTTGGCTCGATTTTTATCTCAAAAATTGATTTTTGGCTCGATTTTGAGTTCAATTTTTGGCTCAAAAATTGATTTTTGGCTCGATTTTTAGCTCAAAAATCGATTTAGCAAGTTTCGACAAAAAGTGAAAACATATTACATGTTTTCACCACTGCCCCGATAGGGGGTCATGAAAATTTTTTCTAAACTCAGGACTTGCACCAATCAATTTCTCGTGCCCGAAAACCCCGAGTACCAAAAATCAGCCAATTTAGAAAAAATGTTTTTCGAGAAGCGTACTGGTCCACCCCACCCTTTAATTTGATCGGGAATAAATTTATTCATCTTTCTTTCAAATATAGAAAATCCTAAAATAACCAGGCTTGAAAATGAATAGTAAACAAAACTAGTTTTCGTTTACACATTTCCGCGTTTGATTCTAGAAATTTTCAATTGTCTCAATGAAAAGCGATCTTGCACTTTAAAAATTTTTCATACTCGAGCTAATTGTGGATCAAGAATGAAGCCGAACGGCTCTTAAGTTTTTGTTTGAACAACAATCTTGATCACACACATTCGATTGGGACAAATCTATAGCTCTGGAGACTTATATAAAGGCTCAAAATTGAATGTCGGTCAATAATTTGAATTGGCTTGATACCAACCATGATTAATAATCCCTTACCCATTATCTTTACTGTTACTTTGCTAGTTGGCTTAGCACGAACTCAAGATTGGGGTGGTGGCGGCTACGGCGGAGATATGGGAGGTGGTTATGGAGGTGATATGGGTGGTTATGGTGGTGGCGACATGGGAGGGTATGGCATGGGAGGCGGCATGGGAGGCGACATGGGAGGCGGATATGGAGGAGATATGGGCGGCGGTGATATGGGAGGCTATGGTGGAATGGGCGGCTACGGTGGTATGATGGGAGGTGGTGGCTATGGAGGAGGTATGGATGGTTATGGAAGACGTTAATTTATTCAACTTTTGAACAAGAATCTACAGGATGGTACAAAAAGTGGCTTTTTTTGATTAATTTATTTTTCTAAAAATGACCTCCCTATGAGTATTTTATGTTTTTATTATTTTTAAAGATCTAGGGGTAATTTGACCCTGATTCAGGNAATTTATTTTTCTAAAAATGACCTCCCTATGAGTATTTTATGTTTTTATTATTTTTAAAGATCTAGGGGTAATTTGACCCTGATTCAGGGAAATAAGTGTTTTGTATTGAAGCGAAAATCGAAAAATTTTGGGTTTCCTGCCTCAAAATCATCTTTCTGGGAGTAATTTTATGCGAGGTAAAATTACCGGGGGTCATCAGGGGTAATTTTATGCGAGGAATCAATCGACGCGCATTCCTGAACCCGGAAAATGCTTTCCTGATCCTAATTCAGGGAAAAATTGGGTTTTTGAAGCGAAAATGGTCATTTTCCTCGTTTTTTCTTCTTCTGGAACTCACATAATCCAATTTTCCCCCTGAATCAGGGTCAGGAAAACATTTTCATGGTTCGGGAATGCACGCAATCGATTCTCCACATAAAATTACCGGGGATGGTTTTTAGAAAAAAATTTTTCGAGCCCCAAAATGTCACTTTTTTGCATCATCCTGTATTATCAACCTTCTATAAAAAACTAGCTGAATAACTATTTATATGATAATCTGTATTTATTTTTTTATATAAACTTTTTCTTATGAGTTTAGGGTACGCGCTAGCAGTCGTGACATGCATTTCACGACGATTTCCGGACGCTAGCCGTCCGGAAACGGGTTTGAATTTGCCTGAATATTGACACGAAAACCCTGAATTTTACATTTTTGTACAACAAATACGCTTAATTATTGGGTGCATTTAAAAAACAATGACGGAATTCTTTTTTAACTCGACGAGACGAACAAAACGACACAAAATTTATCCAATTTGACCAAAGTTTTGAGTTATTGAAACGAAAACCCTGAATCAGAGTTTTCGTTTCAATAACCCAAAACAACTATCAAATTGGATAAATTTAGTGTCATTTTGTTCGCCTCGTCGAGCTATAAAGAATGCCCTCTTTGTTTTTTAAATACACCCAATAATTAAGCGTATTTTTAAAAAGTGTAAAATTCAGGGTTTTCGTGTCAATATTCAGGCAAATTCAAACCTGTTTCCCGACAATTTCCTAGCGTCCGGAAAACGTCGTGAAATGTGCTTCACGACTGCTAGCGCGCATCCTAACTATTTATATGATAATCTGTATTTTTTTTACATTTTCGAAGCGAAAAACGCTTCCTTGATCCAGGAAAGGCCTGTGTATTAAAGAGAAAATTCGCAAAAATGCAACTTTTCGCTTCAATACAAGGCCTTCCTTGGATCAGGGAAGCATTTTTGCGCTTTGGTAATGTCAAATTCGGATTCTCCGCATGTTTTTAAACGCAATTATCTCAAAAACTACAACGGTTCCGAACGCTTTCCTGATCCAGGGAAGTGTATTGAAGCGAAAAGTCGCAAATTTTTTCAGTTTAAAAACTAAACACACATACCATAGAAATTCTATCATCTTCTACTGGTGCTAGAAGACCAGTGGCCGTTGTCGAATGCCTTCTAAATGAAACCTTCCTAGGAAGATTTTTTTGCTGCTTCATTTCTGATGACTCCTCTATCGGGTCGACAAATATTTGTGGTGCATGTGATGTTCCGGGTATAGCCAACAACGGATCATCGCCACTAGAAGCTTCTTTGGTAGTTATATATGGCTTCGGAGATGTCGAGAGTTGAGGATTTCTTCGTTCTGCTTCGGCTTGAGCTATCATCGCAGGCACCGACTCGGTGCTATACCCATAATGGAGATCACAATAGGCAGTGGAATAGAGCGAATCGCCATCATAAGTGCTAACTGTTTCGTTCGTTTTGCTGTTCATCGACATGTTATCTGGCGATTCTAAAAAATGATTCGTTGAAAAAAATTGAATTTTTGCTCAAAATCGAATATTGCTCAAAAATTAAATTTTTTCTCAAAAATCGAATTTTGAGCAAAAATTCAATTTTTTAGTGTTATTAGAAGACTAACCCAGTCGACAATAAGCGTCTCCATCGGGCGGTCTTGAGACACTTCTTTGTGGAGTTATAGGGTCTGTTTGAATTTCACATGAGACCATTTTCGACTCCTTGTGATGTGGTGGTGGTTCGACCACATGGTCGTCCACATATCTTGTCAATTTTTCATTCGTTACAAACTTGGCGAATATTCTTGATCTATAAAAATTAGGACCTCTTCACTTGTGTGATTTTTTGATTTCCATGTGAAAGAGCATAAAATTCTGAGCATTTTTTGCCTTTGAACTACTATAGTTGAAATTTTTTTGGCTACCACAGAACTTTTTATTGCATCAGGCAACGTGTACATTGAAACGAAAAGCAAAAAGCGCAAAATTACAAAATTTTGAATAGGGCTGCGCGCGTAGCGGGATCCTGCCCACACATTTTTAAGAGAAAAACCCGTCCCGCAACCCCGTACGGCTCTAGTGCAGATATCGCGTCCAAGGAACGTTTACGCATCCAATCAAAATTTGGTACTTATGCACTATTGGGGGGGGGGGATTCTGCATAAATTTATGCAGAATCTCCCCCCCCCCCAAACTGAAAAAAAGGCTTAGGCCTTAGGCTTAATACGAACAAAATGACACTAAAATTATCGAATTTGAAAATTGTTTTAGTTTATTAAAGCGAAAACCCTGATTCATGTTTTCGTTTCGATAACCCAAAAATATGTTCAAATTCGATCATTTTGGTGTCATTTTGTTCGTCTCGTTGCGCTATAAAGAATGCCTTCTTTCTTGTTTATTTAAGTCTTTAAATTTTTAAACTTTATAAGAAAAAATTGAAATTTTTTAAAATTCAATCCCTTCGTTTCAATGTTCAAACTCGTTTGAATTTTTTGTTTGTTTTGCTCATTACTTTTTATGGTTAGATTTTCAAGTAGTGGTCCAAAAGCAAAAAATGCTCAAAATTTTTTGCTCTTTAACATGAAATCAAAAATCACACAAGTGGAGTGGTTCTGTAATTAGCAGAAATATTGGAATTTGGGCGATTTTTCATGTTTAAAAAAATCGAAAGTTTTTTTCAAAAGTGACCCTATTAGGGCTAATTTTATCGATTGCGCGCATTCCCGAGGATTGAAAACACTTCCCTTATCCTGATTCAGGAAACAAATTTCTCCCTCAAAATCATATTTCTGGGGGGGGGGGGGTAATTCGATTTTAAGAAAAAAATTCAATTTTGGAACAAAGTAATTTCATGCGGGGAATCGATTGCGCACATTAACGAAGCTTGAAAACGCTTTCCTGACCCTGATTCAAGGAAATAAGAGTGCGTATTGAAGCGAAAATTGAATATATACTAATTTCCCTGAATCAGGAAAGCATTACCAAGCTTTGGGAATACGCGCAATCGATTCCTCGCATAAAATTATCCGTAATAGGGTCATTTTTGAAAAAATCTTTTTCAAAAAAACATGAAAAAATCGTTCCGGTTTTTGTTATACACCCAGTACTTCTTATGAAACAACTCCAATATTTTACCTAAAATCATCTTTTGGATTTGTTTTCAATTTCACAGCCTCTATAGCTTGAACCGTTTTGAGTGTAGGCATGTTATAAACAAGAGCAAAATTTCCTCGAAACCGATGCCTCTTCTTCCGTTTCTTCACTGCTAGAGAGCCTTGTGAACTGACACTATCTAAAAATTTCAAAAAAATCTTCTTGAAGTTTAGAATAATTGTTTACCCCCAGTCATAACAGAAACTTTATGCGTTTGAGCTTGAGCCAATGTCGCGGTTTCATGGAGCATAACTTTAGGCCCACTATCAACTACTACAACTTCTTCTACCTCATTTTCCATTTCGTCTTCAGATTCAGACGAGGATTCTGGCGCTAGACGATTCACCAGAATGTTATCGACCACCTTTCCAGCGATCCAATCCTTAGCACTTTTTATAAATCCATGTTCTTCATGGGATCGAGCTAGTGCTGTTAAAGGAGCGGTTAGGAGGTCGGCTGAAAAGATATTAGTTGTTGGGGAAAAGTGTTAGAAGTATTATATTCTGTGGGAAAGAGGGTTAAGGCAGTATCAGAGGGAAAGATGTAGGAAAGGTACAATGAGTTAGATTTAGTACCGGACATGCCGACTTCGAACGGCGTCGCAGTTTCTTCTAAAATGACATCATCTTGAGCTACAATGTTGGCGATTTTTTCGATTTCTTGAACGTATTCTTCTATTAGTTGCATGATTATTTTTTCGATCGCATTCTAAAACTTGGATTTTGTAACGGCTCAAATTTAGATCAGCTTAGGCTTGGGCTTAGACTTGGATTTGGATTTAGATTTAGGCTTGGGTTTGGGCTTAGGCTTGGGCTTAAGCTTGGGTTTAGGCTTAGTTTAGGCTTAAGCTTAGGCTTAAGCTTGGGCTTAGGCTTGGGTTTAGACTTGAGCTTAGGCTTGGGCTTAGGCTTGGGCTTAGGCTTGGGCTTAAGCTTGAGCTTAAGCTTGGGCTAAGGACTAAATCTACAGGGTAAACCCAAGCCTAAGCCCAAGCCGGTGGGCTTAAGCTTGGGCTTATGCTTGGGCTTTAGGCTTGGACTTAGGCTTGGGCTTGGACTTGGGCTTAGGCTTGGGTTTAGGCTTAGACATAGGCTTGGGCTTAGGCTTGGGTTTAGGCTTGGGCTTAGGTTTGGGCTTGGGCTTAGGTTTAGACTTAGACATAGGCTTGGGCTTAGGCTTGGGTTTAGGCTTGGGTTTAGGTTTGGGCTTAGGTTTGGGCTTGGGCTTAGGTTTGGGCTTAGACATAGGCTTGGGCTTAGGCTTGGGTTTAGGCTTGGGCTTAGGTTTGGGCTTAGGTTTGGGCTTGGGCTTGGGCTTAAGCTTGGGCTTAGGTTTAGACTTAGACATAGGCTTGGGCTTAGGCTTGGGTTTAGGCTTGGGTTTAGGTTTGGGCTTAGGTTTGGGCTTGGGCTTAGGTTTGGGCTTAGGCTTAGACATAGGCTTGGCTAAGCCTAAGACATAGGCTTGGCTTAAGCTTGGGCTTAGCCTAAGAACTAAATCTACAGAGTGTGTGGTCTCTCATAAGAAGTTTTCTCACTTGTATCAAGTCGACACACATCGACAGCAGCGCCAACCCGATAAGAATCAAAATAAAGTTTATAAACATCATGTCCGGCTTGCTAGGCACTATATCACCCAGTCCGACGGTTGAAATAGAAATGAAGAAAAAGTAAATCGACATAAAGAACCCCCATTCGGTCTCCCAAACGCAGAACAACGCCGCCGATGCGAGAATCCACAGTACGAGTAGACCCAACGCGAGAGGAATGGGAAATGAAGTGGCTTTCTTCTGTAGCACTTGATTGAGTTCATTTTGCTTCTCCGGGTCTACTAGTTCATCTGCGTCGAGTTTCTGAGCCTCGAAGTCTATGCAAGAAGAAATTTCATGTCCATTGTTCAGATGACCATTTCCGTTCTTTGTAGGTGAGCTTCCATTTGTGAGCGAGTAGATGGCCTAAAATGGAAAAGTGGTCAACTTCATTCATTTCAATAAACAAAACGTTACTTTCATAGGCATACTCATTCGCCTAACAGCATTGGAATCCGGGATCTTCTGTTTGGCCGAATTCACTCTCTTGTAAAACTTTCTCAGTCCTCTTGAAAGGAGTTTACCGATTTGCTTTAGCATGATCAAAAATATTGGAATGCCTATCATTATATACACAATGCTTGCAAATCGTCCCCAACTTGTTTTAGTGGCCGGTAGGCCATACCCTAAAAAAAGTTTAAAGGATCAGTCGACTCGGAAAAACACTATGAAAAAATTATATATTTGGAAAGTTCATGAAAAATGGAGCATTTTTTGTTTTTACGGCATGTTCTGAATCGTTGTAGTTTTTGAGAAAATTGCGTTTGAAATTTTGAATTTGTATACATGTTTTCGTTGTAATACACAAACTCAAAAGTTAAAAAAATGCTCCCTTTTTCATGAACTTTCCGAATATATAACTTTTTCATAGTGTTTTTTAAAAACATTTTCTAGCATGCGAAAAAAATTTTTACCGATAGTTGTATAAAGTTGACCAGCATAAAATAAAGCGCCCATCCAGGTCCAAGAAGTCGTCTCGGCGGATCTTTCTGTGATGATCTGCGTGAGGTTCAATTCATCTATAAACCATAATAGAGCCTCTTTGATATGATGCTCTGTCTTGGCCACATCGTCTTTTAGCATTCGGTCGTTGCAACGAATTTCTAGCATTCGAGTTAGGATCTGAAAAAAAATTAATTTTTTTCTTGGCAAAATCTTTTAGATGTAAGGGGGAACTGAACCCTTGCTAGTGCCGGTGATGCCGAACCCCTTGGAAGCGCACCTGACCACTACACCATGGCGGACACAACCTGTCGCTAATTTCGACCTTGAAGTAGTACTATCCCGATCAATTACTGGTTCCTGCAAAATCTTTTGGACGCAATGTGGACGCGAACATTGCACGTGCTGGTAAGCGGCAAACTCCTTGGCAGCGCACCCGACCACTACACCATGGTGGACACTGTCACTAATTTCGATCTTGAAGTAGAGTACTACTTCGATGCCGAAATTAGCCACAGGTCTTCTTGTATTCGCCATGCACGCAAAAGTTTTTGGATGCAAGGAAGAACTGAACCCTTGCTAGCGTCGGTGATGCCGAACTTCTTGGCAGCGCACCCGACCACTACACCATAGCGGTCACTGAATGACTCGTGTTGAGTTTCGACCTTGTAGTAGTCACAGTAACACAAAACGGTTTTTTATCAAAAATTGTTCACCTGTCTAAAAACAAAATCCGTCTTATTCCTGAACACTTCTTTTTGCTTCAAATCAAGCTCCAACTCAAGATTTCGAAAAATCGCCGCACCCAGCACCGTGTACGAGATCAGAATCAGGAATGGCACGAAATAATTGAGCTTGAACTTTTTAGAGACCCATTTAATTTTTTGAATAACGTAGAACATTTTTGTCGTCAAGATGGAATAAACAAAATAATAACACAAATGTGGAAAAAACTTCTATGAGTGCAAATCAACAACTGCTAGGCTAACGCAAATACATCATAATTTCATCTGTTAGTGAGTTCGAATGGTGTGAAAATATTTTTGATAGGCACAACTTGTAGTTCCGATTTTTCGACGAGTGTACAAATCCCAGGCTGAGATTATTAATAGATCAGCGATCGTTCAACTTTAAAGATGACTGCTGGTCATTGAAATTCGCCATGCTACAAAAAATTTTTTTAAAGAACCAGTTCACGGAAAAAATATTAAAAAACGCCTGAAAACGCTTTCTTGACCCTGATTCAGAGAAATAGATGTGTGTTTTGAAGCGAAAATCGAAAAATTTTGAGTTTCCTACCTCACAATCATCTTCCTGGGGTAATTTTATGCGGAGAATCGAATGTTCGCATTCCGGAAACTTGAAAATGCTTTCCTGACCCTGATTCAGGGAAATTTGTATCGATTTTCTCTTCAATACACACTCTTATTTTCCTGAATCAGGGTCAAGGAAGCATGTTCAAGCTTCGGGAATTCGATTCCCCGCATGAAATTACTTTATTAATTTTTGCTCAAAAATCAAATATTGCTCAAAAATTGAATTTTTTGAAGAGAGACTCTATGTAAAAAATTATTTATTCGATAAATTCATGAAAAATGGAGCATTTTTTTGTTTTTACGGCATTTCTGAATCGTTGTAGTTTTTGAGAAAATTGCGTTTAAAGTTGTTCATGTTTTCGTTGTAATACACAAACTTTTTGAATTTTTGTGAAAAAATCAATTTTTGCATCGATTTTTTAAATTTTCATAACATGAACATTGTAGTTTCATGTTTTCGTTTCAATAACCCAAAACAATTTTCAAATTGGATAATTTTGGCGTAATTTTATTCGCCTCATATAGTTATAAAAAATTGCTACAATGTTCATGTTATGAAAATTTAAAAAATCGATGCAAAAATTGATTTTTTCACAAAAAATTCAAAAAGTTTGTGTATTACAACGAAAACATGAACAATCTCAAACGCAATTTTCTCAACAACTACAACAGAACATGCCGTAAAAACAAAAAATGCTCCATTTTTCATGAATTTTCCGAATATATCATGTTTACATAGAGTTTTTTTCGAGTGAACTGGTCCTTTAGCACTCCAAAGCCTGGATCGGAGAGGCATCTAATTTAGCACATTTTATGTGCTCTTTAAGATGTTACAAAGAAAAATTTTTTGACACACTTTCAAAAATTCGAATTATCTTAGGTTTAGACATAGGCTTAGACTTAGACATATGCTTGATCTTAGGCATAGACTAATGCTAAGGCATAGGCTTAGGCCAAAACGTAGGCTTAGACATAGGCTTAGGCTAAGACTTAGGCATAGGCTTAATCTTAGGCTATTTCTAAGGCTTAGGCTTATGCATAGGCTTAGACATAGGCTTAGGCTAAGGATTAAGCTAAGGCATAGGCATATGCTTAGACATGGGCTAAGGCTTAGGCTTAATCTTAGGTATAGGCTAAGCCTAAATGATTACACTTTTTAAAATGTAATCATTGGAAAAATTCTGACAAAAATTTTTTGGCAAAAATGACAAAATTAAAAAAGCTCACACAATTTTGCTTATATGAATAATAAGCAAACTACGGACAAATATAATAAAAGAAAATTGATGGCTCTCTTCAAATAATTATAGATCTCACGATGATTAGGATTGGAGAAGTGTAGCTTCAAAAAATGGCAATAGCATGAATAAAAAACGTCTGGGGATAATTTTGGCTCCTTGTAATTATCTCAAAAGCCATTTGAAAAAAAGAAGGTTAAATTGCAGCAGCTTGATTAAAGGACCAGTCCATTGTTTGTTGAACAAACTTTTTTAAAAGAAAGTTCACGTTGTGGTGATCAGTTTTTGCGTTGGAAGTAAATTCTAATTCGTTCATCCTGACAAAATATTTGCAAAACAAAATTGCTTGAAAAAATTTTAATATGTTTTGTGTATTGAAGCGAAGGGATTGATGCCCTGATTCAATGAAAGCTGTTTTCTTGATCACTACAACATGAACTTTGTTATAAAAAACTTTGTTCAAAAGTGGACTGGTCTTTAAGCTTATGAGTTTTCACAAAAAAGATATCTTTTTTCACTTAAAAACGTCAATGTTAGCTAAAAAATTTTCCTAGCACAACAAAGAATAATCGAACGGCGTAGGGGTGAAAAACAAAAAAAACAAAAGTGTAAAATGTGTCCTCGACTTTGAAAACGACAACTTTTCGAGTTTAACATCTTTTGATGTCATTCAATTTGTTAAATATGACAAGTTAGAAAGAGTCACAATATGATGTATGATTCCCCAAAAAATTCCTATATGTATGATCTTCAACAAATATCCCAGCATGAAAATAAGCAACAAAAGAACATACCAGATTTTTTAAAGGACCATTCCAGTGGGAAAAAAGTTGCCAATTTTTGTTGATATTCGGAAAGTTGATGAAAAATGGACCATTTTTTGTTTTTACGGCATGTTCTGAATCGTTGTAGTTTTCGAAATAATTGCGTTTGAAATTTGAATTTGTGTCAAGCTCTTCGTTGTAATACACAAACTTTTTTGAATTTTTGTGGAAAAATTGATGTTTGCATCGAAATTTTCATAAAATGAATATTGTAGCAATTTTTTATAGCTAAATGAGACGAACAAAATGACACCAAAATTGTCCAATTTGAAAATTGTTTTGGGTTATTGAAACGAAAACATGAATCAGAATTTTCGTTTCAATAACCCAAAACAATGTTCAAATTGGATAATTTTGGCGTTATTTTGTTCGTCTCATTTAGCTAAAACTACTACATTATTCATTTTATGAAAATTTAAAAAAATCGATGCAAAAATCGGTTTTTCTGCAAAAATTCAAAAAAGTTTGTGTATTACAACGAAGAGCTTGTAACAAATTCAAATTTCAACGCAATTATCTCGAAAACTACAACGATTCAGAACATGCTTTAAAAACAAAAAATGCTCCATCTTTCATGAACTTTCCGAATATCAACAAAAATGGGCAACTTTTATTCCGGACCGGTCCTTTAGGGCCTCCACTAATTCGTCNTGATTAAAAAAAGAGAATTTTGCGATTTTTTCAAAAAATTTCAAGTTTTTTAATTTTCACCAAAATAACTATGTATGTTTGTCTATGCGAGGAATCGATTGTGCGCATTACCGAACCTTGAAAACGCTTCCTTGACCCCGAATTAGCCTATTTTCGCTTCAATACACATGCCTCTTCCCTGAATCAGGGTCAGGGAAACGTTTTCAAGGTTTGGCAATGCGCATAGTCGATTCCTCGCATAGAAAACCCTCTATAGGGTTATTTTGGTGAAAATTAAAAAACTTTAAATTTTTTGAAAAAATGGATTGAGCCACTTAAAAAATATGCTGAAAATAGTATTTTTATTTGTTGTGAAGTGTCCAGTAAAGCGCAAGGGTAATTTGCATTCGCGGATTTTATTTCTGGACATTCAAATTTGATATTTTGTAATTAACGAAAGTAATTTTTTGGGGTCTAATTGGAGACGTAATGCATAAGGGATCAAAGAATGTTCCAATTTTTGCAAATAAGAAAACGTAATAAAAAACTAGAACCGGAAGACCGGCGCTCAAGGGATCGTCCCAAAAATTTTTGTCAGAGAAGCTTATTTAAGGTTCAGTAATGCGCGCAATCGATTTCTCGATAGAAAAACTCTCTGTATGGCTATTTTGGTCTAAATTTATAAGATGAAAAATTTTGAAAAAATCGCCCCAAAATCCTGTTGGCCACCCTATATAGGCCAACAAGCAAAACTGCTTTAGTAAGTAAGACTCCAACTACTTCAACTTTGGAAGTTTATTGAGACATAAGTGATGGTTTTTTAAGTTATGCATATACAAGACATAACCTAAAGCCCAATAGGGAATTTGTCACACAAAAAGCTAAACTAGAACACAAATATCATAAATATAAAAAAAGTCAATTCTTATTTCCGTGCGTTAACGCGAGACCTCAGGNGACATAACCTAAAGCCCAATAGGGAATTTGTCACACAAAAAGCTAAACTAGAACACAAATATCATAAATATAAAAAAAGTCAATTCTTATTTCCGTGCGTTAACGCGAGACCTCAGGAATGGTAAATCGGATTGACATGCTGCCTTTTTTAAAGGGGGGTCCAACTTAGGGCCGGGTAGAAAAGTTTTTTTAAGTGACCCTCTAGGGCTAATTTTATACGGGGAATCGATTGCGCGCATTTCCGAACCTTAAAAACGCTTCCTTGACCCTGATTCAGGGAAGGAATCGGTATATTGAAGCGAAAATCTGAAAGTGCGATTTTTTGGTTTTTTTCTGAATCAGGGTCAAACAAGCGTTTTCACAGTTCGGGAGTGCGCGCAATCGATTCCCCGCTTAGAAAAACCTAAAATCGACAGTTTTCTCATAAAAACCCGAAAATGTTTGATTTTCGCTTCAATACACCGATCCCTTCCCTGAATCAAGGTCAAGGAAGCGTTTTCATGCTTCGGGAATCCGCGCAATCGATTCATCGCATAAAATTACCCCTAGAGAGTCACTTGTTAAAAAATTTTCTACCCGGCCCTAAGTTGGACCCCCTTTAAAGGGGGCAGGAAAATCTCATCCGTATCGGGTCAAAAAAATTTTTTTTCTCAAAATTGGCTGATTTTTGGTACTCGGGGGTTTTCGGGCACGAGAAATCGATTGTGCGCATCAAAAAATTCTGAAAAAATTTTTCGGGGGTCAAAAAATTGAAAAAAATGCGTCAAAATTAGGGGTTATAAGTTTTAACC
>OZJO01001341.1:0-17234 GCA_900406225.1 Acrobeloides nanus
ATTGCGCGCATTCCCGAAGCTTGAAAACGCTTCCCTGACCCTGATTCAGGGAAATTAGTACATGTTGGATTTTCGCTGTAATACACACTCTTATTTCCCTGAATCAGGGACAGGAAAACGTTTTCAAGCTTCGGGAATGCGCGCAATCGATTCCCCGCATGAAATTACCCCAAGAAATATAATTTTGAGGGAGAAATTTTAAAAGTTTTCGATTTTCGCTTCAATACACATCTATTTCCCTGAATTATGATCAAAGGAAGCATTTTCACGTTTCGGGAATGCGCGCAATCGATTTTTCGCATGATTTTACCCCTATATAGGCTGTTTTGGCAAAAGATATTTTTTCATAGAATAGTCCCTTTTTTTTACCCCTCCTTTAAAGGTTTTAATTGGTGCAGGCAATTAAAAATTTTATTTTATGCTTATTTTTCAAAACTGTTTTATTTTCATTCTTCGGACTGGGTCACTCTGGCATACAGGTTATATAAAAAGAGGCGAATTTTTTTATTATTCATTTTGGTTACAAACCACTCATAGAAGATTTATTTCTCAAGTCAATGAAAATGATTAGGATATAAAGGAAAAACCTGTTTAATATTTTTATCGCCTATTTTACGACTTTATCAAGAATATTCGAGATATCGAAGAATTTTCTACCAATTTAATTTTTCTTATTTGAAGAAATTTAAAAGTTTAAAAATATAGAAAATTAGGGAATTAGCTATGGTAAACAAACCGACAACACGGCGGAAGAAAATGACTTTTTCGTAAGAATAATCATTAAATACGACTTACACCATTCAAAGCTATCGCTGAGACGAGTAAAACAAAATATATAGAATCCATATTTTTAGCATGCATAAATGGTCGAGTGGTTAGGATTCTAGATTTAAGTTTATAGTCGATGATTCGAATCCAGCCGAATTTAAATTTTTTTGCAAAAGTTACGTAAATTTTATTAAAGGGTGGTCTTAAAGTCCCCGATCACTTTGAAATTTTATAATTACACAAATTTCGAAAACATCATTGGAATTATAATATAAATTATTTTTGCGCTTTTTTAAACATTCAATATAAGTATTTCATGAGGCTTTAACACCTTTTTAGCAAAAATGACAGAATTTCGTTCCGCAATTGTGAACGAAGGTTATGAAAAATGGATATGGAGAAGTGGATTTCACCACGCCGGAAGAGTGGTCAGCTCAAAAAAATGCATATACAGGTTGTTTTTTTTATTGCTCCCACATTTCAAAAATTCTCAAAAAAAATCGAAAATAAATTTTTTTCAGTAATTTTGTTTTCTAAAAAAATCCGGTGATTAGGGCGTTCAATTGAGCTATCGGACGATGGAAACAGATTTAAACTCGATTTTTGGCCAATTTTTGAAATGTGAGATCAATCAAAAAACAACCTGTACATAAAGTACATAAGGGTCGCCACAAGCACGGCACAAGCTATCGTACGAAAGTACGACGGCCCCACAAGCTATCGTACGAAGTCATCGTAAGATCGTAAAATTAACGTAAAAATACGACGAAATCACCACAAGCTGTCGTACGATCGTACGACGCAGTACGATGGCATCGTACGATAGCTTGTGGCCATTTCGTCTGTCGTACGAGTGTATTTTTACATTTTTTTGTATTTTACACTCGTACGATAGCTTGTGGCGACCCTAATGTACCTGTACATAAAATGCAGAACAAATCAGAACATTTCTGATCATTAAAAAATTTTTTTTTTGCGCAGTTTCTGGTCAGAGATGAAAAGGAGAACCCCCGCACAAAATTGGCATGAATCAGTCCAAATTTTGCCAAATGAGCGAAAAACATAGGAGAGGACCTTTATGTTTTGAAAATTAAAAAAAAACAAAAAAATTTATTTACTCTTTTTTAGCAAAATTTTCAATTTTTGAAACTTTAGTCCAAATTTATTTTTTCTATAATAATTTTATTTGGGAAGGTGGTCTTGAATTTGTGTTAATTCCTTCCCCACGCCAAATCGATAAAAATTTTATGTCTAAAAATGCAATAATTGAGCCCCGCGCAAATTTTCGAAAAATGTCCGATCCCCTTTTTACCTATGCCATTCACCCTCACTGGTCAACATCCTCCCCCTACTGGATATGCATGATAAATATTTCTTAATTCCATAAATCGGGGATTTTTAAGTCACCAATAGCTTTTTTTAAAAGTTTTTGAAGCAATATTTAATTGATGATTGAAACGCAAATAAATTGTCCACATTTTTAATATTGGAATTTGATCAGAAATTTTATGAGCTCCAATTTGAGAGGAAGGATTTTTGCCGTAAATTCCTTTATCTGTCGAGTTTAATAAATCACAAATGAAGGACATTCGTCTGCACACTTGGAATTTTGATGAAACTATACACAAATTTTCTTAAAACAAAACCATATTTATTTTTTAATCATTAAAGGGACGGTGCACGCTCTAACAATTTTGAAGAACAGATTTTCGTGCCAATAATTAGAACTAATTGCAATTCAGAAACATTTTGGTTGCTTTTTTCAACGCTTTTCAACTTTTTACTTTTTTGAAAACATTTACGAATTCAACAAAATTGCCTGAATTGAAATTAGATTATTGGCACGAAAATCTGTTCTTCGAAATTGTTAGAGTGTGCACCGTCCCTTTAATATGGCCTTTTTTCAGGCACTAAATAGCACCTTATAATGTATTTCACTATAGATTGCACAGCTAGAAATCTTTTCCTTATTTTCGGGAGCTATCCCAGATAGAAAACCTCCGCTAGTGAAAATCAGCAACTAAATCATCAAAGGTAAAAAAGTAAAACACACATGCCCAAGGGTGGACCCCCATAGTAACGTAATTGGTAAAAAATACCCTAACGTAACTGGGGTCGGATTTTAGTCAAACGTCATGTAATTTTTGACAATTTATTGAAAATTTTTCGAAATTTAGCATTTTTGTTTAAAAAATTTGTCAATTTTCACAAAAAACGGTCATCGTGAAATAGGTGAAATTTTTGTCAATTACAATCAGATTCATAGGCGACGCTAAAAAAAAGTTCAGAGGGAGCCAAAATAATATAAAAAATTTTTTGTTGCCGAGCGGAGCGCGGGGGCCAAAAAAAGGTCGTCAACCCAAAAATTAGTGAAAAATCTCAGTTTTTCTTAACACCCATAGTATCGACTGTAGGTTTTGACACAAATGAAAGCTGTATGCTGCTTGTATAAAATCAATGAAAAAGTTTTTGAATTTGAAAAAGTTTTTGAATTTGAAAAAGTGTGTGTAGGACTCCTTATTTTATTGTACTGAGAGCTCATCGACCACTCTTTGGAAAGCTAAACATCTGCCCTACCACTTTTATGAAGACACCTATATCAAGTTTTCGCTTCAATAAAAAGATAATCGCCAATCTTTGTAAACATCCGAATTTTGAGACCGGGCTTTTGACAAAGATTGCCCTTTTGAAACTGTTCTAGGCATTTTCAGCCAAAGTGATCTTCGGAAAGGTTGTAGCACATGATCCCAAGGACATTATGATATATTGGGTTTGGTATGTTTGTACCCTAGTTTTTGACTTATAGCCATTTTATTCTTAAAAAACGGTTATTTTTAGGTACTTTTAGTGCTTTAAGCCGTCCAAATCAATGTTAATTTAATTCGTTTGTCTAAAAACGAGTTATTTTACCGTTTTGTTACAAGGCGAAAAATTTCCGATCATTTGTGAGCAATTTGACAAGCTTAATTTTGGGTCCAGATTCGTGGTCCAGGTTCAAGTCACGAATCTAATTTTTGAACACCTTTGTCAGATTTCCTTCAAAATGATCGGAAATTGTTCGCCATAGCTAAGATGGTAAAATAACTCATTTTTAGACAAAAAGAATTAAGTTAACATTGGTTTGAGAGGCTTAAAGCACTAAAAGTATCACAAAATCACGAATAAAATGGATATAAACCAAAAACTAGGGTACAAACATACCAAACCCAATATATGTTCCTAGGATCATATGCTACAACTTTTCTGGAGATCACTTTGGCTGAAAATGCCTAGAACAGTCTCAAAAGGGTGATCTTTGTCAAAAGACCGGTCTCAAAATCCGAATTATTGCAAAGATTGTCGATTGTCTTTTTATTGAGGAGAAAACTTGATATACAGGGTGGCCCAAAATAACGTGACCCCTATGAAATGTGACTTTTTTTGTCAAATTTTATTCAAAAAATAAGTCGAGCAATTTAGTGATTGGACACACCGTTTTCGTGCATACGAACAATAGCTGGGCGAAAATCTTTCATTTTTATCTACAAAAAATAAAGTATAGAATAAAAGAATTGCTCAAAAAACAAAAAAAGTCACATTTCATAGGGGTCACGTTATTTTGGGCCACCCTGTATTCATAAAAGTATAATCGTATGACATTAACATAGGAGTTATTATCAGCGCAAACTTGTTTGAAGAGTTTTTCCAATCTCCCATAAATTTTTAACGCTTCCGAATAACGGAATAAAGCCTTCGTTTTCACGTATCATCCACCCTTGGAGAATATCCAGATAACCTCGCGAACTGGATTTCTTAACTTTTTATGACTCGAGTAAGAGAAGTTTTATAAACTAGTTTAACACCCGCAATATTAATTAAATTAGCACTTAAGCCAAACTTAACCAAAATGTTTCATACTATAGGCAGATGTTTTGCATATATTATAATATTAATTGTAATAAATAATATTTCATGTGACAAGAAAAAGCTTCGTATACGAAAACTTCCAAATGCTATTCCCTTGCCACCTCCCGATTTTTCTACTGATGGAATATCCGGGATATCCTTACAGAAGCCTAGTCCCAGGACTGATCCGTCATACATGTTAGATATGACTCCAGTTTATGCTATGAACCCATCATATTTTCATACAATAATTCCATATATAGATTCTACTTATGATTCATATTATAATTCTTCCTATTTGGAATCATATTCTACGAGCCCGGTTTATCCAACTCCTATTTCTACCACGACTCATGAACTTTCTTCCACGACTCATACACTTTCTACCACGACTACTTATTATATAGGTCCAAATGTAATGTTTGAAAAAAATGAGAAAAAACTTTTTTAGACTCATGAATTTAATACTACTCCTTGGGATGCGCCAGCTCTGGCATCTATGGTTGTAGAGCCCGGTAAAAAGTTTATTTTATATCTCCCTCAATCGAAATGGCACGCTAGATATCAATTTAGGGGAGTCAGTGATGCAGTAACCCCCCCCCCCCCCCCCCCCCTCCCCCCAATTCCCGAAATTTTTTCAAAAAATGACCTTTTTCAAAACCGCCCCCTTCCACTGCTCTTTAGGTTCCTCTTATTCAAGTATGATATGGAATATAGACTTTTTATTGTTAAAATTTTAGGCATGTGTACTTTCCAACAATGTGACGCTGCTACTAATCAAATATTTGAAATACCAGTTCCATGTGGTTGCCATCCTGGACAAAAACCAACAGATCTCCCAATTCCAAAACTACCACTTCCAGAATGTTATATGAACAATGATGGTAAGATTTAAAATTTTTTAGACATATATAGGACCCTAGCCTTCCCAAGTTTGTCAGATTCCATCGTAATTTGGTGTACCCCTAATGTTCTAAAAAACAACTAAAAGTCAAAAAATGATATTTTAAATTTTTTCATAGGGGTTAAAGGGGGTAAAATTACGGTACTCGGTAGCGAAAAAATTTTTTTTGAATTTTTGCAAAAAATGACCCTACTACCCCTAACTTTATGCGAAAAATCGATTGCGCGCATTCCCGAAGATTGAAAATGCTTCCTTGACCCTGATTCAGGGAAATAAAAGTGTGTATTGAAGCGAAAATATGAAAATTTTCGAAAAAATTCTGAAAAATTAACCCCCTAAAACGGAGTAAAAGATATTTGGAGCAAGGAAATCTGGAGCAACATTGCTTCAAATTTTCCTTTTTTCAGTTTTTTCAAATTGCTCAAATTTTCTGTAAAAATTTGGAAATTTGTTTGCTTCAGATTTCCCACTGCGGAAAAAGGAAGCAATTCACTGTTTCCCTTTTTTGCTCCAGATTACCTTGCTCCAAATGTTGCCTAGTCCCTAAAACGCCTTTTGGGTATGATACTTCTCCGGTATAAAAATCAAATGTACGCAGCCACAAGGGGCTACCTATATTATTTTTAGGCTATTTGTGTTGCGACAGGGAAATGGAACAAGTTTTAAACATGGCATTTATGGAATTTAAGGAAAGTCGATGCAATCGTCAGAACAGTGATAACTTGCAAACTCTTACTAATATGTGTCAGGTTGTTCACTTGAGCTAAAGTTTAAAGGAAATATCACCTTGGACCAGTGTCTCCGATTTTGGGGAAGGGCCTCAAAGGCCCCTCCCCAAAATCGGAGAGTCGTGCTAGTTGAGATCCAAAAATTTTTTGCTAGTTGAGTTTGCGATCATATGCAAATGCAAATCAAATTTTGAAGTCAAAAATTCCATTTTTGTTTAAAATAATGCCAAAAATGTCTATTTTTGTATAAAATTTTTTGCAAAAAATTAAAAAATTAGTACCCTGCCAACTCACACATTTACGGGCAACTCACACGGACAACTCACACGTCAGACTCACACTATGACAACTCGCACAAGAATAATTCATACGGATAACTCATACACGAATAACTCGTACGGATAACTCACCGTTTTAATGAAAATTTTTTAAGGAAAGCTCGAATAAAAAATGGGTAGGGGAATAGATTCTTCATACCAGATAACCTACCCCCTATAGCAGAAAATTTTTTCAAAAATTCAACTCTAATTTTTTATGAACTTTTGAAAAATTCACAAAATCAGAGTTGAATTTTTGAAAAAAATTTCTGCTACAGGGGGTAGGTTATCGGGTATGGAGAATCTATCCCCATCCATTTTTTATTCGAGTTCTCCCTAAAAATTTTCCATTAAAACGGTGTGAGTTGTCCGTTAGAGTCATACGTGCGAAAAATCGTGCGAGTTGTCCGGGTGCCAAAAATTTCCCAAAAAACCATAATTTATTTTACTCACAAAAGCTAGACTTTGACAGACCCTTGCTATTTTGTTAGGTAAAATAGCAAGGGTCGGCAAAAAATTATGACAAAAGATGTATAATAAAAAATTTAGAAACGCCTTGAAACGACGTTTCCTAATAAAACATTCGAAACATTCGTAGGCAGTGCCGATTTTGCTGCAAAAATGTATTTTTCAGGCGGCTATATGTGCAAAATACGAAGAGAGTGCAAGTAAATACAAGGTGGTGCAAAAAACCGGAATTTTGCGATTTTTCGAACAAATGTTCGCAAAAAATTTTTTAATTTTTTCTAACAAGAAAGGGGGCAACAATTAATGGCGCGATTTTCCAAAAATTCAACTTAGTTATTTTAGAAAAAATCGCAAAATTCCAGTTTTTTGCACCACTCTTTATCAACTTTCACCGGCATGTGAAGCACGACAAGGGCGACAAGACAGGACTTTGTGATAGTGGAGGATGAACTTTAAAAATCGAAAAAATCTTTTAAAAAACCATTACATTTATATTTTTGTCACCACTTCGCTGCGACAGAGGGGGCTGAAGCAAGGACGTAGCTGGACTCCCAGGTATGGGGGACACTTTTTTGCCAAAACGAAAAATTTGATGTTTTTAACGGAAAAAACAAAAAAATAAGGTATTGTTTGTATTAAACAATGTGAAATTTTTGATAAAAAAATACTCTATTTCTTCAAAAAAATTTCAAAACATAAAGGGGACCCTTACGTTTTTTCCAGCCTTTGGGCGGAATGGGGGGAAAGCACCTGTTTCTCCCTTACAGCTACGTCCTTGGGCTGAAGCCCCCTAGCCTCTCAAAAAACAAAAACTTTGTTCTCCTGGCTACACTCCTGAGCGCGCCAGACGTTTCTTATACTCTAAAAACAAGTTTTTTAGAGTTTTCTCGTTATTTTAAACAAATTTTTTTTAATATTTATGATTAGGATTATCATGGCTTTTGCTTCACCCAATCAAGAAGATGAACCAGAGTCGCCAACCGAACCAACTAATCCACCTGATACACAGCCGACTGGAGCGCCAGAGACAAATCCGACACCCACCCCACCTGAGGCACCACTTCCGACTCCAACTGCGAATCCATATTACCCAGTGAATCCAAATCCAGATATGAATCCCGAAGATCTTTTTGGTCTCTTGGCCAGATTTTTATGTTTTTCTGGAGATACCGAAGTGCTGACTTTAGACGGTGGATATAAGCGTTTGTATGATTTGAATGTTGGTGATTATGTTTTATCTTCTAATGTAAGAAATTGATAAAGAGTCTATTGTTGAGGCGAAAATATTGTCTGGGGAAGGGAAAGTTGGATATGCCCCTAATGTGAAAAGCCTCTCTCAATGTGAAAATCACTAATCGAATTTATAATTTGCGAAAAAATTGCAAAATCAGTTAAAAAACCGATTTTTATTTTGTCGGAAAGTCAAATTTTGGTGAAAATTCAAAATTTTCCCTCTAAAATAAAAATAGATTTTTAATTTTTTTTTAATGGACTTTTTTCAAAAATTTTGAAAATCGAAAAATAACATAAGGGGGACCAAGGGAAAATTTTTCAGGAGTCGATGGTCGCCCATCCCATTACCAAAAAACCGTATTTTTGCAATTTTTAAGGTTTTTGAGCTGACTCACAAGGGACTCTCACAGCTTGTGAATTTTCAAATTCAAAATTTTTTCTTAAATTTTATGCCAAAAATGCTTTAAAATTTAGCTCAAATACACTAAAATAATTGGCTGGCTTCATAAAATACCAACACTTGAAGCGAAATTTTTAAAAATTTATTTAAATAATGGACAATTTCTTAAAATCACGGAAAAACATCTAATATATAAAGCTGATTGCTCAGGTATTACAAAAATTGCTTTAAAAAAATAATTTTTCAAAATCTATAGCTTTTTCAACAACTTCTGTAGTGAATAAAGATTTAATTTTTGCCGAGGAACTCAGTATTGGTGACTGCTTATATGTAGTGGATCAAGTAAATTTTGGTATTTGTTCAACAAAAAAATTTTAAATTTCCTCGCACTAGACGTTTCCTCACAGTTACGGTCAAATTTTACAACAATTTTTTACAATGGCGGATTTTCACATTTTTTGCATTTTTTATTATTGTCCAATTCGTTTTTTTAACATAAAATAAAGAAGAAAAATTGTGAGAATCTGCCATTGTAAAAAATTGTTGTAAAATTTAACCGATCAAATTGTGAGAAAACGCCTAGTGCCAATTTCCTAGACTATATCCAATGTTGTGATCCAGAGGATTGAAAAAATTGAAACGATTACAGAAACAGGTGTTTACGCCCCAGAGACATTAAGTGGAGATATAGTTGTTAATGGTGTTATTGCGTCTTGTTATACTGAAGTAAAAAAGCATGTTGTGATTAATATATTTAAACAGGTATGCATGTATACTCGAAATTCATCTGCACGATGTTACAAAATGGGAAAAACGCTTATATCGAGGTTTGACTGTATTGACGTCATTCATAAAATGACATTGACATGTTAAATTTTTTACATTAATCTCTCCCTCGTATCAAAAAATTCCAATTTTTTTAATCTTAATTACAATACCACCTTCCCCTCGTAAATTTTTCGTTTTTTGTCTACCCTGTCATTACTCAAATTTAATAATAGTAAAATTTAGATTAATTTTTATACAAATCAATTTATCTCATGGTTTTATGGAGATATAAATACCCCGACCGAAGTAAGATTGAATTTTCTTTATGTAAATTATGAAAAAATTGTTTAGCTAATTGATCTACCTCTTACAGCCAATTTAATTATCAATACAATAGATGGAATTCTACCCCTGAAGATTTTTTTAAATTAAAAATTCAAAAATAGGGTTTTTATTGTTTTTTATATAGTTTATTATACTTAAACCACAGCGCACTAAAGAGGAGAAAGATGCTGCAAGGACCGTATTCAGGATTTTGTTTTCGGAAGGCTGAACCCCTTGGTCTCCCTTTATACGACCCAATTGGTCTTTTTGAGCGAAACTCATAAAAATCTGAAATGTTTGATTTTCGCTTCAATACACCGACCCCTTCTCTGAATCAGGATCAAGAAAGCGTTTTCAAGGTTCGGGAGTGCGCGCAATCGATTCCCCGTCTAGAAAAACCCCTATACAGCCGGTTTCCCGGCGGAAAATCAAATTTTTTTCGATTTTCGATTCAATACACCCACCCAATTCCCTGAATCAGGGTCAAGGAAGCATTTTCACGCTTCGGAATGCGCGCAATCGATTCCCCGCATAAAATTAACCCTCAAAAGTTACTTTTTGAAAGAAAAATTTTTTCGACCGAGATTGGCCCCAGATCTGCACCCCCCCCCCCTTTAAAGGGACCGGGTCAACCGTGACGTTTTTGACGCTTTTTTTAAAGGGAGGGGTCCATTTGGGAGAACGAAAATTTTTTTGTAAAAATGACCCTACTACCCCTAATTTTATGATCGCGCGCATCGAAAAATTCTGAAAAAATTTTTCGGGGGTCAAAAAATTGAAAAAAATGCGTCAAAATTAGGGGTTATACGTTTTAACCCCAACAAAATTATTTTTCAATTTTTTGACCCCCGAAAAATTTCTTCAGAATTTTTCGATGCGTGCAATCGATTCCTCGCACAAAATTACCCCTAAAAATGATTTTGTTGGGGTTAAAACTTATAACCCCTAATTTTGACGCATTTTTTNAAAAATGATTTTGTTGGGGTTAAAACTTATAACCCCTAATTTTGACGCATTTTTTTCAATTTTTTGACCCCCGAAAAATTTTTTCAGAATTTTTCGATGCGCGCAATCGATTCCCCGCATAAAATTAGGGGTAGTAGGGTCATTTTTACAAAAAAAATTTTCGTTCTCCCAAATGGACCCCTCTCTTTAAAAAAAGCGTCAAAAACGTCACGGTTGACCCGGTCCCTTTAAGAAAATTTTTCATTTTTTGGTTTTCGGCGAGGGCTTGAGCCGAGTAAGCCTCCTGGATACGGCCCTGGGTGCTGGCAAGAGTCAAAATTTATTTTAAAAAATGTCGCCAATCGACCCAGCTCGCCGAGAGATTCAAAACGGGTCATGTGTCATATCATGTGTCTTGTGGGTTTCATCCATGGCTGACAGTAAACATTTCGAACTTGGTTTTTCCTTTTTTGATAAATGATACCAAAAAATGAACAAAGGAACCAATTTTTCCACGCAAAGGTCTATCGACCGGTACAAAAATCATCTAGAGCTTGTCAAAGATTTTCTCTACATCTGTCCTCATTTTTCATTTCAATATGCTTGCTGATCGCCGTTTCTGGCGCATTTCAAAATTTTCCAGCCAGTGCCTTCACAGGACTGAATTTTATTACGCCCCCACACCACTCATCCCTCTCGTTCTCAATCACAATTTTCAGCTGAGTATAATAATAAGGTAGTTAGTTCATGCAACTTCTTATATTTCCTACTTTGTATAGTTGAACTATTTGTGTGTTTTGCAGCGTCTGTTTATTATTTCCTCGAACGATCGGGTGATTCAACTTCGAGGAGTGATTTTGTTTTCCTCGTCTTTGAGGCTTCATTCAAAAACACATTCCATTCCATTTTCGGATCCGATGACGCACGATGAGTAAAGTCAGTCCTCGGAAATGATAAACAGTTCTGCTAACCATAGGCAAAAGTTTGCAAGCTCACGCAAACACGGCACAAACACGACAATAGTCAAAAGGGGCGGTATGCCGCATCACCTCGAAAAGGGAAAAGATCTCACAGGTTTAGATAGCTAAAAAGAAGCTCGAGACAAGCGTGCTGCAACCTGTGTTGAGGTACGGTTGCTATAAAGGTTTGGGATAGCTCATTCTCGGGGAGTGAGAAAGAGTGAAGCCACAACCTGTGGTCCAATGAAGCCGCCGTGCTCCGAATGCCCAAATGTACCTATACCTTTATTGTATTGTAACACCCTTATTTAATAAAAGAGTAGAGCATTAATTTACTCTCTGACTTGAGGGTTGTTATCGTTTGTAATTTTCTTCTGACAATTTTTGACAGCCTTAATTTGTACAAAGGCAAGCAAATGTATATTTATGTAAAAAATATTGTACCAACACAAGACAAGTCCACTTTTTGATCGATACCGAAAAGTTTTTGAGCTCTTTTTTTGCAAAAACACTCTTGAAGTCAGTATGTGAAAAAATTGAACTCAAGTTTCTTCATTGTCAAACAAGTGCACCGAACTTATTAAATAAAAAAAACTTTGTTCTATGTCGTTTTGAGTAAAAGTTTAAGGCAATAAGCCGTAAGGCGCTCGGTCTCCCGGTTTTTAAACGTGTAATGTTTGTATGTATGACGATCTCAATTAATTTTTGGAGACTACTCATTTTTAAAGTAGTCAAAAATGTAATTGTTTTGGTTATCAATTTAGCACGTTCTCTTTATTATGTAACAGCCTCTGTCAGATTGTTATGTAACAGCCAAACCTTATATCCCAAAATTTTCATGGGAATCTGGACTACATTTTATTCAGAAACTGTCCTTGACGAAAATCACCCCAATAGAACCAAAAATGCTGATCTTTGTTAAAAACCCGAGTTTTGCATAGATTTGCGATTAACATTTTATTGAAGCTTTCTATAGGTGTCTATATAAAAGTTGTAGAGTGAATCACCAGCTTTCTCATGAGTAGTCAACCATCTCTCAAAACAATTCCTACGAGGAGATATGCCCAAAATACTAAAAAGATATTTTTCTAAAAAGGTAAAGATAGGGCTCTAGACCCCCCCCCCCCCTAAGGTAAGTTTTTTTCAAAAAATTTTGGCAGCATTGTGTCAAAATATCTGTAAATAAACACAAGTATCAAGGTGCTCACGAGTGTTAAAAAATGAAGAGTCAAAATTTTATAAAAACTTGAACAGAGCTAAAGCAACTATTTACTTGTCTTAGTTAAATTTTTGAATTACTAACCAGGGATAAATTTTTTTCAGATTTTATAGACCGGTAAAAAAGTTTACATAAATAAAACCTCCGATAAACACGTTTTTATCCGTTATTCATTAGCCTGTGGTCTAAAAATTGTGTTCAACATGAAAGAATCCTTTTTTCGTTGCATAACTTATGTACATATGTACTTCACTTTCAGGCGAGAACGTAAATTTCGCAATGTACGCATTTATATTTGCTGCCACAGATCGTTTTTTATTCAAATTCGTTGATTGTTTGCTTTAAGAATTTTATAGTCTAGTTTTTACTTGAAAATTTTGGAAAAAGTTAGCATTGTAAAATTTTCTTGAACTCATCTTTAATATAAAAAATAGTATTGTGTATGAATTTTTTCGAACTTATCAAAGGTAATTTAGGCACTAGGACCGGATTCACCTCACCAAAAAACGAATTTAGTTCACAGTTTTTTATTCAAAATTTTTGTAAACTTAAAAATAACTTTTTTAATTTTTCTGATAGAATACTTGATGAATATCTCAATTCTCATTAAAAAATCGCACATTTCCATTAAAAAATGAAAGATTTAGTTCACACAAATCCATTTAAAAATCAGATTATGAGGCGAATTCGCTTTTTGAACGACTAGGAGGTGAATCCGGTCTTTTTTTTAGAACTATTTTCATACACCTTTTTTGCCTTGCTGGCGATTTTTGATTCCTCTTTTTTATCTGTTTATTTACATTTGTATATTTCGTATATCGAAATCGTGTAAAAATCCTTAGCGCATAGTCAACTTTTTATTCTAATTTCAATCAATCAATATTCTTGTATAGGGTGGCGCAAAAAAGTGGTTTTTTTTTGACGTTCCGAAAATTTATTTTTCTAAAAATGACCCCTAGGAGTAATTTTATGTGAGGAATCGATTGCGTATTCCCGGACCCGGAAAATGCTTTCATAACCCTGATCAAGGAAAAAGTGGATTTTTGAAGCGAAAAGGTCATTTTCTTCGTTTTTTTTCTGGAAATCACTTTCTAGAGGTAATTTTATGCGAGAAAGCGATTTTGAAATGAGAAATATCATTTTTATGCATTAGGGAATCGTTTTATACTTTGAAAAAAATTTTCGCATCAAATTACCCCTAGAAAAGTGATTTGCAGAAAATCGAGAAAAATAACCATTTTCACTTCAAAAATCCAATTTTTCCCTGAACCAGAATCAGAAAAGCGTTTTCATAGTTTAGGAATGCGCGCAATCTATCCCCCGCATAAAATTACCCCTAGGAGGGTTATTTTTAGAAAAATAAATTTTTGGATCCCAAAATGTCAAAAAGAGCCACTTTTTTCTTCACCCTATAACATGGAAAAGGAAAATATGAATCAAAATGAGGCCGCTGGAATTTCGTCAATTTTTCTAATCGATGTCCAGAAAGATTCTTTTGCCTATCGCTACGATGTCGAAGTGGAGCTTATTTTGCCAAATATGCGAACCAAATCACTAACTAAATCTAAAGACGAGTAATTTTTGTAGATTTAACAATTTAAAAAATTTAAATTTGGATTAAAATTTTTGAAAAAATAACATTGAATCTGATTTATTTTTGAACTTATTAAATAGTTAAGTGTAAATATTAGATAAGTTTAAAGGATTTTATTAAATAGTCGCCTTACAAATAGTACAGTCAAACCTCGATATACTCGCTCTCCCCCCCCCCTAGAGAGGGGCGCTTATATCGAGTTTTTCGTAAAAGAGTATTGAAATATGAGTTCATGATTGAGTTAGACATAATAGAAATTTTGCATTTTCATAAAGCTTTAAATTGAAAATGTAAAATTTCTATTATGTCTAACTCAATCATGAACTCATATTCACCCGAATTTCTTTCGTTGAAATTTTTTCGGGGGAGCGCTTATATCGAGGTTTGATTGTATTCCATTCTTCCTAGGTTGTTTTTATAACTTCATTTTTTCACCCTTTTCTATCATTTTTAGTGTCAACAAGAAAGTTTGCAGCCATCTGATAAAAACAGTCTTTGAGCTGACCGGCAATTTTGGCGATGAGGAACTCGTTTATGCTTATGATAATCGGGCTATAATGTTTACATCAAAACCGATTTTAAATGGCAAGGTAGTTTTTACTACAGCTAAAAAATTTGCTTGTTGTCTACCAGAGTTTTGAACTCGTCAAAAATTCTTTTGTTAAATTTATGTAAAAATTAATCTTTATCTAATGTATGTGATAGAATAAAAAATACAAATTGGTGCTAGCTTATTTCGGGCATAGGCTCGAATGAAACGAAAGGTTTGAAACGGTACGAATGGACGAACACGAATGAAAGAATCAAATAAAACGATACGAATGAAACGATTTCATTTCCAGACGGTGTCCGGAAATGGGTTCGAATTTGCCTGAATATTGATACGAAAGCCTTGAATTTGGTTTCGTTCCATTATGTCGTTTCATTCGCATAGTTCCATTCTCTTCGTTCCATTAGAGCCTATGCCCATTTTCGGCTAATTTTTCTTATTTTTAACTTTTGCAAATTCCTCATCAATAGGTAAATTTTTAAATAAACAAATTTATATTAAACGAATTTGCAAATAGTACCCATATAATGTTCAAATCATCAGAGAAATACATCATTTTAGGACAAAATCACCATCAAAAACTGCGAAACTTCCAATTTTGTCAGAAAATTTTGTGGTGACAAAAATAATTTTTGTGTAACTATTAAAGAAACTGAAACGTCTCATGGTAACGATTTTGAAAAAAATAAAAATTAATCATTTTTTAGTAGTAAATTTGTCAAACTATGATCAGTATGCACAAGAGAAGACTTTGCTATATGAAGAAAGGTCGATTAGAAATTGTTTAGAAATGCTTCTTTCGAAAGAAGCTGTTGAAAAGTATCGGTTTTTAGGCTTATTAGGGAAAATAAACGATTTCAACAAAATTAGCATTGATCTGACAATTTTTGGAACTCATTAAAAAATAATTTCAAAAGTTTATTTATTTTTATTTAATTGTTTCAAATAGCTTCTTCGAAGCAAGTACCGATAATTTTGGGACACTATTCGGGCAAATTACCATTTTTAAACGTTAAAAATTTTCTAAAATAATATTTTTCAATATTCATCTAACTATTTTTATCGGTAATGTGATTTTTAGGCTCTAGTAAAATTGGAAACGCAAAATTAGAAACGACGAAAGCGCAAAATTGGAAACGCAAAAATTTCTTTGTTGTCTGACTTTCTGTCGATCTTATCAAAGGGAAAAAACTTAGTAAAAAGACCCTTTTGATTCGTATTCAGCAAAAGGGTCTTTTCACTAAGCTTTTGCTCTTTGATAAGTTCGACAGAAAGCCAGACAACAAAGATTTTTGCGTTTTCAATTTTTCTCTGTTGCAACTTTTTTGCATTTCCAATTTTGCTAAAGCCTGTTTTTATTATTACAGTCAACTCTCAATATAAGCGCTTCCCCCTCCATTTCGATATAAGCCTCTCCCCCGATAAAATTCCGAAAGTTACCCGGGTCAATATGAGTTCATGATTGAGTTAGACATAATAGAAATTTTAAATTGAAAATGTAAAATTTCTATTATGTCTAGTTCAATCATGAACTCATATTTCTATCACTACTCTTTTATGAAAACCTCGATATAAGCGCTCCTCCATCAATTTCGATATAAGTGCCCCTCCCTAGGGGGCGCTTATATCGAGAGTTGACTGTATTAGGAAATGTTTCTTTTTTGAAATTTATCATTAATCTAACAATTTTTCTAACTTATCAAAAATTTTAATTTTATGTACCTTTTCATGTATTTGTTATAGTCTAGGGTTTACAGCAGGATAAAATTTTTGCTACCCTTTTAGGTTAATTTTAGGTTTTCAGACATGTCAATTTTCAAAAACGTATATGTCAAAAACATATACATCTTCATATAAATTTTTCATTTTGATTTTTTTTAAATTTTAGACATGGCTTCGTATCAACGGGATCTGGCTTTCTCTATGAAGAAAAAGAGAAGAAACTGCTCAAAAATGGCATCTGCCTAAAATTCGGCATCTCTAAAGGCGTGGGTGTTGTAAAAAATGGAAAAGGTGGTATCCAACCAGCTGTTTTTGTCGATAGTAATTTTTTCCACTTAAATTTTAAGAGGCGATATCTCGAAAACTCGCACAAGGGGTGGTCGTACGCCAAAAAGTGTCGCCACAAACTTGAAGCCTATATTATCTTTAAGTACCTAGTGAGTGATGAAC
>OZJO01001341.1:19140-43709 GCA_900406225.1 Acrobeloides nanus
GGGAATGCGCGGAATCGATTTCTCGCATAAAATTACCCCCATAAAGGTCATTTTAAAAAAATTTTGAGAAAAAAATTTTTTTCGAAAAATTTGCCCAAAAAAGGGCAAAAAGCCGGTTTTTTTGGGACATAAAAAATCAAAAAATTTTTTACGAGTTCAAGCAAAGAAACTTTTTGCATATTTTCCAAACAAAAACTTAATTTTTATAGATTCCCACATTTCCCTGGTGTTGTGAATCAGATTAGAAAACCAGATGGATCTTTATTCGAAGAAGTTCTTCCACTTGAGGTTCTTTATGTCATCGATAATCAGCATGTTCCTGCTCAAAAAAAATCTCCAGATGTTATGGATGCCATTCGGCAGGTACAAAAATTGTATCACCATAGATTAGGGCTGGATCAGTTCGGTTAATTGGCTTCTGTCGATTTTATTAAACCGGAATTTTACGGACCCGGTTTTCGATTCGGTTAATGAAAAACCGGTCGGTTAACCGATCCGATCGGTTAATGCGGTTAATTTAATTCAAAAATTTACCTTCGCCCCGTTATGTTTTTTCCTTCAAACACCATGAAAAAAAGGCTCAAAAATCAAAGTTTCTTAGATTTTTTCGAAACCACGCTAGAAATGTTCTTCATATTGGAATAAATCGGCCAGATAGAAATTTTGGCCGAAAAAAATTATCTAAGATGTTTTAGATAGGTTAGAAAATTCAACAAATCAACGTAAATCAGGTTTTAGATCTTCGGACAAGGTTTTGAATCTTAGGAGAAAAGCGGATAAGCTCAAAATGACTTACAAAAACTTTTCGTACGAAGAGTACCGTACGAAAAGTTATACTTCCAACTTTTCCATGCGTTAATCTCACTAAATAAAATCAAATTAAATGGCAGTCGAACCATTTAACACTTCGTCCACCTAGATTCGAACTTTCGAGATATCTTAAATTTTTGCAAAAATTTAATTTCTTCTCTAACATCATTTTCGAACTTATTAAAGGAAAATTTAAAAAAAACAAATAACATTGAAATTTCAAAAAAATTTCGAATTAAAAGACTACGAACTTTTGGATTTACTCAATATCACCAAATTGTCGCTCCCAAAATTTTTTAATGTAATTTTAAGGGATTAGATCTTTTGGGAGGATTTTCAACAAAATCTATTAGCGGGGTGGGCTCCACCCTCACACTCCCCATTCTGTGTAGTGAGACGAAGTGGACCCTCCCCCCAATAAATACCCATATTAAAATTATTTTTAGGAAAACATTATCCCGCCACATGCCCGATTCAATCTGATCAAAAATTCCATGAATAAGCTTGTACCCGACAGCTCAAAGAATGAATTTTTGCGAAAATTTGGTGTGCGAGTGAACATGCAATCGAATGAAGTGAGACTAAAATATTTGGATAAACCAAGGATTTCCATGGGCAATAAACTTATTGATCCCGAAGATAAGGTAGTGAAAATAATTCTTAATAATTTTTTATAAGCCTCACAAAATTTTAGACAAATTGGAGAACTGCCACTTTATCTTATTCCAAGCCGACTAGTATTAAGAAATGGGCTATATTATGCAAGCCAGAGGATAAGAAAGATGTTGTGTAAGTTGAATAGTTATTTAAATTATTAAGGTAGTTTGTGGATTCTTATATAAATTTTTTGGATCGTTAAATAAAGCAATTATTCAATAAATTGAAATTTTTGAAAAAAAAGACCAAAAGGACTGAAATATTTAGGAAGTAGCCAACAAAAACTATTCAATATAATTTTTAAGTTTATTAATGTAATTGCTTTTTAATTCTTTGATGAGTTCAAAAAAATTTTTTAGCATATTTGTCAATGAGATTATAAAAGCAGGCAAAAATAAGGGCATGCAATTCAACAATCCAAAAATAGTGCATTTGAACGATGAAGATGATTTATATTTTTGGTCCGATATGTTCTGTCACTTCGCTCAAAAAAACTTTGACTTTGTGCTATACATCGGTGAACACTCGAAAAATGTTGCTGGGGATGCTAAAACTAACCATAGTAAAATCAATTTTTAAAGATGATTTTTTTAAATAGAAAAAATCGAATTTTTTAGGGAAAATTAAATTGTTCGAAAGCCTTTATAAAGTCTCAACCGAACACATTTCAATGGAAAGTATACAAAAGTGCCTTGCCAGAGATGTTTCGACGTTGCAAGTAAATTTTTGAGATTGCAAGAAAAATTATGTATTAGTGGTTTAAAAAACATATTTACCCCAATCCAATGAAAGGGCACTAAAAAATTGCACTTTAATAGTAAAAAAGGATAAACCTCTTTTTCATAGTTATTATATAAACCTAATTCTTTACTCTTTAATAAGTTCAAACATTAGTTAGACAACGAAGAAATTTTTTAGAATATCTTGAACAAAATCAATTGCAAGAACTCAGGATTGAACTATTTTCCTCTAGCTAGAGGCAATGAGTAACTTTTTTTCTAAAATTTAATTTTTTTACAAAAGAAATTTTAGAAAATATGCGCTTGAAAAAGGCGACACATTGGTAATTTCATATGATGTTTGTCATCCAAAGCCTTCAAAACAACGAATGAATTTTGAAGACCCAACTTTTAACCAGCTCGAACCTTCAGTTGTTGGGGTATAAATTGGAGTTTTTTAGCAATGAGCTTCCAAAAATGCAAAAAACCCTCGATCATTACAAAGATATTCCTAAACTTTTTATCAATAAAATATCTTTTTACTAAAAAAATTTCTTTTAATAAGTTCGAAATGATGTTAGACAAAATAAGAAAATCTGTTTATCTAACATGATTTTCGAACTTATCAAAAGGAATTTTATAGAAAAATGGATAATTTTAAAGAATTTATTGAAGATAAAATTCAAAAAATATCCACGAACTTTTGTAATCCACGAACTCCCAACCACAGGGAGCACAATTAAAAAATTGTGCCTGTATATATGCCAAAATATATATCAAAATTTTAAAAATTCACATACTTACCCTGATTTTTTTAAATTTTGGGTTTCTGAAAATAAACCGCTTCCAGTATATATATTTGTAGCCTATTCGATCTCTAGATCTGCGCAAATGTCGGCCATGACCCGCACTACTTTATTGGTGACCACTTTTTCCAAAAACCACGCCAAGAAAGTGCTGATTCCGAAATGATGATTGAGTACATAAAATGGCTTCTGAAAAGCTTGGCCAAAAATCGTCCAAAAAATTCTCGACCATTAAATATTTTTATCGTCAGAGATGGAATTAGTCAAGGACAGTATGAAATGGTAGGTTAAGAAAAAAAGAAACTAACCAGAAAAATGAACCCTCATATACAGTCAACTCTCGATATAAGCGCCCCTCCCTAGGGGGCGCTTATATCGAGGTTTTTGTAAAAGAGTAGTGATAGAAATATGAGTTCATGATTGAACTAGACATAATAGAAATTTTACATTTTCAATTTAAAATTTCTATTATGTCTAACTCATTCATGAACTCATATTGACCCGGGTAACTTTCGGAATTTTTTCGGGGGGAGAGGCTTATATCGAAATGGAGGGGGGGGGGAGCGCTTATATTGAGAGTTGACTGTATTCAAAATAGGATGAGATAAATTCTACAGGCCCGGAAAAATTACGGATACACGAATTGAGTGTCTAATCGTCCATTTATATTTTTTGTCATTAAGAAATATATTTTCCTTTATTAAGTCAGAAAAAATGTTAGACAATGAAGTTTTTTGCAATTTTTATTTTTAGGCCTATAACGAAGAACTCCAATCGATCAAAAAGGCTTTTTATGAATTCGATCCAAAATATGCACCAAAATTCGTCATGATCATCTCCACTAAAGACCATAACAAGCTTTTTGGTGAATATTCTAATGGAAAAATTTATAACCCATACCCAGGGGCTGTTGTCGACTCAAAATTTGTCCGCAACGATTGTTTCGAATTTTATCTTTTGGCACATAACCCTCCACAGGTAAGTATAGATTTTTGAGAACTTGCGATGTCTTTCCCCTATCCAAGAAAAAAATTCAGCACCCCCCCCCCCATTCTTTAGTAACTTATAACATTGGAAACGAGTAATTGGAAATGGTTCAGGCTGGGGTAGTGGGGAAACTTTACAGTACCGTTTTTTAACAATAAAAAATTTCTATTTTAGGGAACTGCTCGGTTTACACAGTACAATGTGATCCTTAATGAGATTAACATGTCAATTGATGAGATAGAGGATTTTGTACATGCCCTGTGCTATGAGCACCAAATCATTTCTGCTGCTGTTTCCATCCCAGCATCGGTGTATTTAGCAGACAAGCTTGCCAGCCGTGGAGATGATCTCTATATGGAATTGAAGAAGCTCTACAATGAACTTAAGTGAGCTTATTTTTTATTACAACATGAAAAATATGCTGTATAAAACCGATCCATGTGATATGCAATTTCATTGTGATAAAAAATCTTGGATGCTAATTTTTTTTGAAGGTTACCTTCTTTTCAAAAATTACAATTATGGTCCGTAGTAAGATATGGTTTTTAAAATGCGATAAAATCATATTAACAACTTTTTATATTTTAATAAGTTCGAAAATATAAAGAAAATCAATAAAGAAATTTTGACAAAAAATTTTGAATGACAATTTTGTTTCCATCCAAAAATATATTTAAAAAAAGATATAATTATATATTTTTTAGAGACATTATTCCGGATCTTCCAAATGTTCCAGCTGGTCAAGAAGACTATAAGCAACTTTCAAACCGTCTTGGATGCAAAAATAGCCGATTGGAGACTACAAATTTCCGGGCATAAATATTCAAATTTATCTTGCCTATAGTTTATTATGTACCTAATCTTTGTAATAAACTTTTTAAAACCGATGCCATATACAGTCAACTCTAAATATAACACCCCTAAGGAAAGGATGATAATTCAAAAATTTTCTGGCTCATATTCATTGAATTACTCTCTAAATAAACAGTTTTCTTTTAAAAAACTAAAAATTTTCTCGTTAATAAGTTCTAAAGATTTTCAGATACATTGACACTTTATAGGGTGTTATATCAAGAAAAAAAAATTCACACAGTCAAGAGTTGACTGTGTGAATAAATCATTGAAGCGCTCGTATAGGGCACCACTAGCAAAAAGTGGATCTTGCTCATCAAGCATAAACAACAGAGCACTTACTTAAAACACTTTTTTTAAGAAAGCAGAGCTCTATGTCACAAAACGTGTCACAAACTTTTTTTAAGGCTTATTACTTTTTCGTGCGATTTTCTCGTTTTCCTATCGATTTTCATCAAAAGTAACCTTTAAGAAAATTGTAGAAGAAATCAAGCTCTACAACTTTGGTAAAAGAGATTTTGAACGAATCTTTCTAGAAATCGATAAAGTTCATTATAAAAATAAGTATCCTTACAAAATTTTTGTGACACCCAAAGCTTGGTTTTCTCGAAAAGTTTGTTTTAAACATATATTACGAAATATTTTGTCTTTGATAAGTTCGCAAATTAAGGATCAGTCTACTTTTAGGAAGTTAGTGCCTTATGATAGAGCACAAAATTTTGAGCATTTTTTGCTTTACGCCACTACTTGAAAATCTAACGGTAAAAAGTTATGAACGAAACAAAATCGACAAAAATTTTCAAACGAATTTGAGCATTGAAACGAAGAGCCTGCACCTGAAATTAATTTATGAATTTGCTTCAAAGCAAATTCATAACTTTAATATCGCTATAACAGATCCCATTAAATTTTTTGTAAAAATATTTTTAATGAGTTCAATTTCATATAACATAATGATAACTTTTCAAGTTTATTCAACGTATAAAAAAATTTTCTATTTTTGGTCAAAAAATTTCAAAATCGCTGACTCATTTTATTCATGCTCTTTTTGGAAAATGGAATAAAAAACAAGCCTCAAGAAACAAGTCCAACGATGACTCACACAAACACTCTTCCATTATGTATATGCACTTTGCTGCTGCCTATGTGACGAAATAAGGCGGATTTTCCCACGCTTTCTTGTGTTAGTTGTTCAATGAGCATGCATATTTGGCTGTTTGTTAGAAAATATTTTTGATTTTTTGAATTTAGGGTATTAAAATTTTGGTTCTCAAAAATTGAACTCACATTTTATTGTTGATCTTAAGTTGTAATTTTATAATTACTTATATATTATAATTTTTTGTTTTTAATAAGTTCAAAAAATGTTAGACAACAAATAAATTTTTCGAACAATACAGAATGTATTAAAAAACGGAATTTGGGCGATTTTTTCATGTTTTTTCGACCTGAAATTTTTTTTCAAAAATGACACATAAGGGCTAATTTTATGATGAGAATCGATTGCGCGCATTTCCAACGCTTGAAAATGCTTCTCTGACCCTGAATCAAGGAATCGGATTGCTTGTATTGAAGCGAAAATCGGAAATTTTTAGATTCTGCCTGAAAATGACTTTTTGAGGGTAAATTTATACAGAGAATCGGTCGCGCGCACTCCCAAAGCTTGAGAACGTTTCCTTGATTCGATTCTGTGAATCGGGTGTGTATTGAAGCGATTACCAATTTTTGCTATAATACATCAAGTTTTCTTTGATTCAGGATCAGGGAACCGTTTTCAAGCTTCGATAAAAAATAAATTTACCCCGAGAAAATCTAAAAATTTTCGATTTTCCTTCAATACACTCCAATTTCCCGATTCAGGGTCAAGGAAGCGATTTCAAGCTTCGAGAATGCGTGCAATCGATTCCCCGCATAAAATTAGCCTAGGGTCATTTTTGAAAAAATTTTCGGGTCGAAAAAAATGAAAAAATCGCCCAAATTCCGGTTTTTTATACACCCTGTAAAAATTTCTTTATTGTCTAACATGATTTTTGAACTTGTCAAAAATAAAATTTTTTAAATATTTCTTTGGACGCAAAAAAATTAAGCTGGTCCTATTTTTTGAGAGTTCAAAATTGTTGAGCAAATTTTTATATTAAAAAATATTTTATCATATTATTTAGATTGTCCGCTCATGGAACTCTTCAAATATTTCACCAATTTTACCGAAAAGTCAGCCCAATGCAAACTTTGTCTACTCGAAAAAAATGTCAAGCTAAAAATTGATCAAGATTATGAACCACTGTGGAACCATCTAGAAATTTCCCATAAAGAAGTCAAGGAAGACTGGGAGGCACATAAGAAAAAATTCGATGAATTTATCAAACGAGCCGATGAAACTGAGAAGAAATTTGGAAAATTGAAAAATTAAATTTTTTTTATACGATTAGATAATTGACCGACCATAAATATGCGAATTTTGAGCAAGATATAGTTTGTTCAGGGTGACAATGGAGACAAATTTGCCACCATGTACAAATTATATCGCGCCCAAAATTTGCTTATGGTCGGTGAAAAATTGTCACTTTTTGTAAATTTGAATTACTAATGGGTATATATAAATGTATAAAATTAACATGTCCAAAAATTTATTAAAATAAACTCACACATCGACACAACCAGTACCCAGGATTTTTTCTAAAAAATTATTTTTTGCAATTTAGCTCGGAAAATTTTGAAATAATTTTTTCTGAATAGAATACCTATGTCATTTTCTGAGGATTTTCAGCTTACAAAAGCGGAAATTTTTAAGTTGAAACCCACCGAAAATGATAATTTGTGAAGAAATGTATATTTTGGGTATTTTTGTTGAAAAGGAAAATTTTGAGTTAGCCTCAGACCATAATATTACCCAACTAATTCAACATGCCAAATAAATCAACATTAACATCAAAAAATCTCAGCATTATCAAATTTTATTTATAAATAATAAAATAACACATAAAAATCCGCATAAAATATACAATACAACAAAAAGGGGTATATTCAAACTTTTTCGGAGATCCAAATAGCACCTTTGCAACCGCTTTGTATGACCCATTTCAGCGACTGATAGAATGGAGCTTTGAGGCCGTCGTTTTGAATACCCAAATCGTGGTGGTGAAGCTCTTCGTCGCGCATCTTTGCTAGTGTCTGAAAAATTCAAACAAATTTTAAATCCATTTTTGGCTCATAGAATCGATTTTTATCTCTAAAATAAATTTTTGGCGTTAAAAATCAATTTTTGGTTTCAAAAATAATTTTTTTGTCCATTTTTTAGCTCAAAGAATTATTTCGAGCTAAATATTAGACCAACAAATTATTTGAAACCTAATTTTAGAACAAATTGGTTTTTATAGTCAAATCAATTTTTTCACAAAAATAGATTAGACCTGCAACAACTCCTTGTGCTCAACCGGATCGTCATTAATCAACTCCTTAATCTGGTCGTTATAATGCTGTCCAATAAGCTCCTCAACCGCTATCGTACACGCCATAGCACCTTCTTTACCCAGTAAGGCTGTACCAACTCCTAAACAACCAAAATTTGCATAAATTTCAAATATTAAAGCCACCCAAGGCATAAGCAGCGGCTCCAAAAATTGGGGCAAAAATTGTTGGCGGTACTTCGTGCTTAGCTACGAGTTTTTCCATTATATCCAAGTGATCTTTTTCTTCTTTCCACATGTTTTCTATTATTTGGCTTTGGGCAGTGCCTAAAATTTTTGAAGTTAAAAAATCTTAGCAAGCTCTAAAAAAATTTTTGGTTACAAAAAATGAGTTCAAAAATCTCAAAAATTGGATTTTAAAAATAATTTTGAGATAAAATATAGGATAAAAAATTTTGGAGCTAAAATTTAAATGAAATGATTTTTTAGCTAAAATAAATAAAAAATTTAGACGCAAAATGCAACAACAATTAGGAAATTTCACAAACTTAATTTTTCACCTTTCATAACAACCATTTGACCGGCATAAATATAATTCGCAGCCAACTCTCCAATATGGTCAACACGAATAATTTTCTCCAACAGTTGCTTTCGTGCTGCCGAATGAACAAAACGTGCAAAATTTCGCTGCATTGCACTGCAAAAATGTTTATAAAAAAATGAAATTTTCAAAAAATGTGATCGAAGAATTTTTTGCAAAACAAAATTTTTATTAAAAAACCGTTGGTTTTAAAAATTGACATTTGGTTTTTCAAACCAACTCAATTTTTTACCCGGAATTTTATTCTTGAATTTTGTAATAAATCGTTTCAAAGAACAAATTTACGGGGTCTCCCAAAAAGGGCACTTTTACGATTTTTCACAAATTTTCAAGTTTTTTACTTTTACCAAGATAACCCTATAGGGAGTTTTTCTATGTAAGAAATCGATTGCACGTATTGCCGGATCTTGAAAACGCTTCCCTGACCTTGTATTAACCTATTTTCGCTTCAATACACACGCCTTTTCCCTGAATCAGGTTCAGGGAAGCGTCTTCAAGGTTCGGCAATGCAAGCAATCGATTCCTCGCATAGAAAAACCCCCTATAGAGTTATTTTGATGAAAATTAACCATTTTTGAAAAAATCGCGAAAGTATCCATTTTTGGGACACCCTGTACATTGAATAAGGCTCCTTTTCTGATTCAATAAAGCTTAGTTATTGAAACGACATTAGCAAATCAAATTTAGGCACTATTACTTTTCCCCCTTTATTTTCTCTCACCTTTTTCCTCTTACTTTTTTCCCCGATTTTACACAAATTTCAAAGTAATAACGGGGAAAATCGGGAAAAAAGTAAGAGGGAAAAACCTAAAAAGGGAAAAAAAGTAATAGTGCCCAAATTTACTCATTTGGTACTCATCCATTTTTTCCAGCAAAGAACTTTGCCTTGCAAATTCAAATTTTAATCCGAAATTTTTTGTAAACCAATATTTTTGGCATAAATTTTTTAAAGTTTTATCGATAAAATTACGAAAAATCCCGTTAATTTGGTGATTATACATTTGCCCTTTTCAACATTTGCCCTTCAACATTTGCCCTTTCTTAAATTTCAACATTTGCCCTTGCCTGATTCAATAAAAGATGTTTATTGAAACGATTGATCAAAAATCATCAAACTGTCTCAGTTTTTAAAGATTTTTTTGGTAAGGGTGCGCTCAAGCATGTCAAAAAAGTTGTCAAAAAATTCAAAAGTTGTCAAAAATGTTGTCAAAAAAAGTTTTCAAGTAATTTGTTTGATTTTGACAACTTTTTGACAACATTTGACAACTTTTTAACAACTTTTTGACATGCTTGAGCGCACCCTAAAGCCTTTTAGTTTCTTAGCGAATTTTCCATGTGCGGAAAATCCGTGCGGATTCAAGTTTTGTGGTGCATTCTTTCCTACTACCGGTTTTTTAAAAACAATTTTTGTGGTCAAACTGTTACAGATTTTGTAGTATTTTGGGCATTAGGACCGAATTCAAATCACCGATTTTGTGGATTATTTTCAAGGACTTTTTTCACGGAATTTACTTTAAACATTTTTGCAATTCCGTTTCATGAGCAAAATCCGTGAAAAAAATCAGTGAAAAAATCTTGTGACGATAATCTTCCTTTTGAACGTCAGTGATATGTATTCGATCCTGATGCCTATTTTTGTGTAATATGTTTTTTGAATTTATAGTTCAGTAAAGTTCAAATAATAAGTTTAAGTAAAAATGAATGCAGAAGATGATGAGGCCGATGATACTTATGATTTTTTTGTTGTGAGAGAACGTGAAGAAGGCGAAATTTGGTCTGCAGACGAGTCTATGGAAGAAGTACAGGTTCCAGAAGAACAAGTTGGGCAGGCAGATGAGGAAGAAGTTGGAGAAATTGCAGTAAGTTCTCTCACTTCAAGTATTGTGCAAAGCATTTTTTTAGGTGGCTTTCCATGAATCTCGAAAAGGCGGAAAAAAGATTTTCTTAGATGGTTTCGACTATTACTACCACCATACTGATATTTGAGCTCGCTGCTTTGCAAAATTTAGAACGCTGCAAAAATTGCAATTTTGCTATGGAAATGGATGTTCTGGTGACCGTTAACAAAGTGTTTAAATGTCTTCAATGCGACTCAGAATTTAGCCGGTATTTTTTTGAATTGTGAATTTTAACATCTATATTTTTTTATTGTTATCTATATTTTTTTATTGTTTAATATTAATAAATGGTGAAAGGCTTGCACATTTTTCAGAATGTCAATGAAAAATATGACTAGAACCAGGGCCGTAGCCAAGGAATTTAGCAAACTATCGCAAATTGTTAGAAAAAATTTAAAACCTATCGCAAATGTTTCAAAAACTATCGCAAAATTTTGTTTGTTTTTAACTCTGGAAGAAACGTCCATGTGGGAGGTTTTAATAGAAAATAAACCACGTAATTTTGCGATATATCGCAAGGCAAAACATATCGCAATGCGATAGGTTGCGATATGCTAGCTACGGCCCTGACTAGAACATTTTCATAATGCTTTTTTAGCTTTATTTGCAAAAAAGAAACAATAACAAAAGTAATAGATAGTAAATAACAAAAAAAACAACATTTTAATCAAATTCCATTAAATCATCAAAGAAAAACATAAGCTCCCAATAATCATAGAACGAATTCACTGTATCATAATAGCGATGATCTTCATGATGCTTCTCAGGTAGCTCTAAACGGTAATCAACAATCGCGTGTTCCCTCATCAATTGAGCCAAAAAATGGACAAACTGAAAAATGTATGATTAAATCGAGAATACCGTAAAAATTCTAATAAAGTCCCACCCTAGAGGGAAAAACATAAGGTAGCTACCTTATGTTTTTCGATTTTTTTGGATTTTTAGTGGCTTGAAAAATAGAGCCCCATGGGGTTCCATTAGAATTTTTACGGTATCAACTGACCGATGGATGAGATCTTGTAAGCGAATCTTTGAATGCCTTGTGCTGCGATTCGATTGAATTATTTGTGGAGGGTAGTCCAGCTAAGATAAGTTTCTGTACGTTCCAAAGAGAGTGCTCGTATCTGGGTCGTAGCCAATTTCGATTCCTTATTCGTCCGATCCAAACGCGACCCATATATCTAGTGAATTCAGCGAGCTCCGGTTTCTGGCTCTGAAAAAGTTTTAAATTAAACAAGAAACACTTACATAATTCTCGCTTGCATCTTAAAAAACATGGAATAATTTCATCTACTGGGACAAATGGGAGTAAGAAAAATGGTCGTAACAGTGCATAAACTTCACCACGTCCTAAATAAGCCTGAAGAAATCCCATTTTCTTGATCCGCTTTAACAACGCTTTAGAAAAATGGAAACGACATCCTTTTATCTTAAAAGATTTTAAAGATAAATTTTAAGCTCCAAATCCAAAATACCTTGATATTTAATTGCATGTTCTCAATCATCTGTTTCAAAGAATTTATAAGCGCTTGTTCAAAATCCACCAATACAACTTTAACATCTTCGGACATTGGAATCGACTCAAATACACGCACATAATCTTCCACAGTGCGTCTAGACATTAGGACATAGACCAATGGAAGAAAGCGGCCTCGACAATAACCAGCAATGACTAACATCTGCTTAAAGACCCAAGGAATAGGCACCGACTAAAAGGCTCAAACTAGATGTTAAAATCAAAAACATAGAAATTTAAGGGGGTGGTCGATTCAGAGAGGATGCGGTACATTTTACGACTTTTTTTAGTCGACGCGCTCCGCGTGCGAAATTTTTTTGTTAAAATCCTTATATGTAAGAAAAAGCCAGTGCAAAATTGTTTTTTAAAAATGCTTGTTTTTAAGCTGAAAAAGCTCGGAAAATTGCAATTTTTAAAAAATAGACGTTTTTATTGAAAACTTGAAATTTTTGGTTAAAAAGGTAAAAATCAAAAATGAAATTTTGGTCATTTTTGGTAAAAAATCATAATCTCAATAATGAAAATGTACCGCATGCCGCAAACGGTACGTTTCCATTNGAAAGCGGCCTCGACAATAACCAGCAATGACTAACATCTGCTTAAAGACCCAAGGAATAGGCACCAACTTAAACGTAGCGTCGATGGACCATATTGCACAATGACGTAGAATTTCAAGATTCGAAGGCGTCCCAAAAATAACCATTGGACTTGGATCATTTATGATCTCTTTAAAAATTCTTTCTCCATTTCCATCTATAACTTCTCTTAGCAATACAGGCGAGATCTCTTCAAAACTTTCAGGGTCAAAAATGTTGAGCGTTCGTTTTTCTCTACTCATGTGTGTCTGTATAGAATGAATTTTCTTTTCGTCTAGACGAGTTTTAGCTGCAGCACTCAATCCAGCAAGTCTTGTTGATAACAAATTTCGATTTTTCACGCATTTATAATCTTCTACAGTACGGTAAATTCCACGCTAAAAAAAGAGTATATTTCTATCTCCCCATCTATAATCACCTTAAACATTTCTATTTCTAAATCTACACGATCCCTTTTCTTGTGAGAAACATGGCCTACGCGCAAATGCAATTCATTTCGAGCTTCTACCCAGATTAACTTCCCTCTGCACTTGTGATTGCTTTTACCAGAACAATAATAATGTTCCTTTCCGTTATTATCAGTATGGTGGTAGTAATAGTCGAAACCATCTAAGAAAATCTTTTTTCCGCCTTTTCGAGATTCATAGAAAGCCACCTAAAAAAATGCTTTGCACAATACTTGAAGTGAGATAACTTACTGCAATTTCTCCAACTTCTTCCTCATCTGCCTGCCCAACTTGTTCTTCTGGAACCTGTACTTCTTCCATAGACTCGTCTGCAGACCAAATTTCGCCTTCTTCACGTTCTCTCACAACAAAAAATCATAAGTATCATCGTCCTCATCATCTTCTGCATTCATTTTTACTTTACTGAACTATAAATTCAAAAAACATATTACACAAAAATAGGCATCAGGATCGAATACATATCACCGACGTTCAAAGGAAGATTATCGCCACAAGTTTTTTTCACGGATTTTGCTCATGAAACGGAATTGCAAAAATGTTTAAACTCTGTGAAAAAAGTCCTTGAAAATAATCCACAAAATCGGTGATTTGAATTCAGTCCTATTCACATTGTTCACAAAAATATTTTAAAAAACAAAAATTTTCACAATGGAAATTTAATAACAAAAGATTCAAGCAAAATTCAAATTGTTTGAACATACGACTTTTTCATAATATTTTTTAGATATTCATTTATATGCGGAATTTCAGTGCTGAAAAATGCGACAAAAACTGTGCATTAATATTGCTAAGAAACCGAAAAAGCTTTACCAAAAAAATCTTTAAAAACTGAGACAGTTTGATGATTTTTGATCAATCGTTTCAATAAACATCTTTTATTGAATCAGGCAAGGGCAAATGTTGAAATTTAAGAAAGGGCAAATGTTGAAGGGCAAATGTTGAAAAGGGCAAATGTATAATAGCCGAAAATTCAAAATTTTCGAGAAAATTTTTTAATTTTCTAATGTTTAATCAATCGTTTCAATATCATCGAACCTGATTTTCAATCAAATCAACCATGTAAACCCAGAAAAACAATTTCCAACTATATTATTTAGGATGTTTGCATACGGACCTTTAAGTCGCCCAATGATGTAAAAGTCTTGAAGCAAACGGAAGAATATCGAAATCTAAGTGATACGACAAAAGCTGCCTTGCTTGAGAAAATCTTAAAACTCATGCCATAATAGTTCAAATGTTACATTAACTACAGGGTTAAAAAAACCGGAATTTGATTTTTTTTCATGTTTTTTCGAGCCGAAAATTTTTTCCAAAAATGACCCTATCAGGTAAATTTTATGCGAGGAATCAATTGCGTGCATTCCCAAAGCTTGAAAATGCCTTCCTGATCCTGATTTAGAGAAATAATTTATAAAAATTTCGATTTTCGTTTCATTACACACTTATTTCCCTGAATCAGGGTCAAGGACACATTTTCAAGCTTCTGGAATGCGCGCAATCGATTCCCCGCATAAAATTACCCCCAGAAAGATCATTCTCAGGCAGAAAATCTAAAAATTTTCGATTTTCGCTTCAGTACACACACCTATTTTCCTGAATCAGGGTCAGGGAAGCGATTTCAAGCTTTGGGAATGCGCAAAATCGATTCTTCACATAAAATTAGCACTAATAGGATCATTTTTGAAAAAAATTTTGGGTCGAAAAAAATGAAAAAATCGATCAAATTCCTGTTTTGTATACACCCTGTAAAATTTGTATGATTAAATTGTAAATTGATGAATTTTAACACTAACCAATAAAGATGAATGATATATAAAAATGATTGATTTATATGATCTTTATCATGAATATAATTATTTTTTCTGTGTCTGAATTTTTATTCCTGTCGGAAATGATAACACATGTTATATAACACACATGTATATTAAAAACGACAGTGCGGAGAAACAGACAGACGTTCGATTTTTATACAAGCGTATAAAACACCTGAAATTATACTCTTATATACCATCCATTTGTTTCATTCTCAGACACGGATTATGTTGAGGTGTTAAGAGACGCTTTCTTGTCAACTCGAAGTTCCCAGGGACTAATGTTAAACGGCTTGAGGGAACTCCAAATTGAATGAATTTATCCAGATTAACGAACGGGGAAGTTTTTAAGAGTCATTTCGAGTCAAAATCCGGGCGACAACAAATTCAAGACCTTGTTCGAAGCTCAACAACCCGATTTTACGTTGATTTTTCTAACCAGTCTAAAACACCCTAGATAATTTTTTCGGCCAAAATTTTTATCTGGCATATGTACAAGGGGGAGGGACAAAAAGTCCTCGCCTAAGGGGGCAAAAGTCTTGACATTGTCAAAAACGCTGAAAAGGTGTTTTCTCGTCCAGAAGTGTCGAGAAAAAACGTTTTTGAAATGTCAAGACTTTTGCCCCCTTGGCGAGGACTTTTGCCCCTTAGGTCAGGACTTTTATCATTCTAGGTCAGAACTTTTACTTCCCCCTGTAGTGTCAAAAAAACTTTTCATTGAAAAATAGGGGGTATTTTGTAAAGAATCAATTGTTTTGACCCCCTAAATGAATTTGTTTCGGAAAAAGCGGAATGTCAGTGTCTTAAATTTGTGTCAAGGCAACTTAAAAAAAATAATTATCAAAATCCTTGTGTATGGTTTTTCTAAAAATCGACATCCACCATAAAAAACAACCAAAAATTGATATTTTTCAATTTTTTCATAGGAGGTTAAAAGTTAACCCCCACAAGTTATATATCATTTTTAGTAGGGTTGCGCGCGGGCGGAATCCCGTCCCGCAAATCCCGCCCGCCCGCACCATTTTTTAAGAAAAAATCCCGCACGTACATTTTTTAAAATCCCGCCCCGCAAATCGAATAATCCCGCAATGTCTTTTTTTTTCATCGAAAATTTGGCAAAATCGACCGTTTTTAACAATGCGCCGCAGCCCCGAGAAGGGCTGCGTGAAATGGAATTAAAAAATTTTCTGCGAAACAACAATATTTGTAGTATGAAAGCGTTCAAAGCTCATTTCATTTGAAAAATTGAATCATCACAAAATTCTAGTCTGATCAAGAGTTTGTTGACTACATCGTAGCCATACACTACAGGATGGGCTTTAAAACACCGAAATTTTGCTGTTTCACGCACACCCCCACAGGGGGGGGGGGTCCGCAGAAAGCCCATCCTGTATTCTGTATTTTAATATCTTTGTTTTCTCTTTTTAATTTTAAATTATTTTCAGATTTAATTTGAACAGAAATGGGCTCTTGGCTTCGAACAGTTTTCCCACTTTTAAAGCTTTCCCATGAGTTTTATTTTTTCATTGTTAACACAATCTTTTGGATATTAAACAAGCTTTATTCCAAAAGGGTTGTTTCTCAGCCAACTGATGACTTGTTGCTTTTGAGTGCAACAGAATTGGCCGAAATGATACGTAATCAACAGGTATTTTTGAGCTACACAATAGGGGGGCCACCACCTATTGTGTAGTAGCCACCCACGTGAAAAATTTTTCGCAAAACAATCAAAAAACATTTCCCTGATTCAAGAAAGGCCTGTATATTGAAGCGAAAAGTCGAAAAATCGTATTTTTGCTGCTTTTTGCTTCAATACACAGGTCTTCCCTGAATCAAGGAAGCATTTTTCGCTTCTTAAATATCAAATTCAGATTTCTCGCATGTTTTTACCCCTAGAGGTCATTTTCAAAAAAAATTTTCAAAAATTTTTTTGGCCCCTTATTGTGTAGTAGCTCTGGTATTTTATATAGTACTATACAGTCAAACCCCAAAATTTTTCAGTGCAACTGTTTTAGTACAAAAATAAATATTTTCAGTGCAAACATAAATACCGTTGGGTTGGAGGGGCCACTATTGCGAGGTTTGATTGTATCATGCATAAGCCCAATTTTTAAGACTACATCAACCGAAGTTATCGAAACCTATATTCGAAGAATAGAAAATGTTAACAAGCTGATTAATGCAGTTGTCATAAAGAACTTTAGTAACGCGCTCGAGACGGCTAGGCAAGTCGACGAGTACATAAGGAATTTGGATCAAGATTCCGATGAGTTCAAGCAGGTAATGGCGAAAAACGGTTGCGTAAAAGTTTCAATTCTAGCTTCCTGAAAATAAACCTTTACTTGGAATTCCCTTTACAGTGAAAGATTGTATTGCCGTCGAAGGCTTTGTTTGCACCGTTGGAATTCCATATAGGAAGGAGGCCATCGCTCAAGACGATGCTATCGTAATACAACGGTAAAAAATCGTTTAAATTTCTTAAAGGACCAGTCCAAAAACCCTATATAAAAATAATATATTAGAGATGATCATGAAAAATGAAGAATTTTTGATTTTTACGACAACCTCTGAATTGTTGTAGTTTTTGAGATAATTGCGTTTGAAATTTGAATTCATGTTTTCGCTGTAATACACAAATTTTTTGCACTAAAATCGTCAAATTTCAATGTAAATTATTAATTGTTAAAGGTAAAAAATAATTTATTTTTCATTTTTTGAGCACAAAAATAAATTTTTGAAGCTTGTCGTAAAAAATAAGAATGCTCCATTTTTCATGATCTTTTCGAATATATTAGGATTTTTTTCCGAGTGGACTGATTCTTTAAGTGTCCAAGTTATGTTTAGAATGATGAATGCAGGTGGAATTCTCTTAGCTGTAACAAATGTTCCAGAAGTTTGTATGTGGTAAGAATTTTTAGTTGTTAGGCTATACATGGCAGTCGAAAATCGGGGAAAACTCCAATCAACGCGATTCTTTGTGTTCAAGAGGATAAATTTTGGTCTTTGCAGTTTAGGGTGCGCGCTAGCAGTCGTGAAAAACATTTCACAACGATTTCCGTCGCGGAAATCCGAACTCATTTTCAGACAGCGTTCAGAAACGAGTTTGAATTTGCCTGAAGATTGACACGAAAACCCTAAATTTTACAACTTTTGCCCGAATTGCATCCATCGTGACCAATTTCATCTTTTAGGTGGGAAACTACTAACAGCATTTTCGGACGCACCAATAATCCATATGATACGAGACGTATAGTCGGAGGGAGTAGTGGAGGAGAAGGTGCACTTCTAGCTGCCGCTGGTTCTGTTATTGGCATTGGTTCGGACATTGGAGGGTCGATTCGAATACCGTCTGCTTTTAATGGAATTTTTGGACTGAAGCCCAGTGCAGGTATTTGGTTTAAAAAAATTTTAAATTTGCTATGTAATTATTTTGACTATCTATAGAAATTGTCCCTTTGAATGGTCACTATCCACCGATAAAAGAAGGGTATCGTACTAAAATGCTTTGTGTTGGACCAATGTGTCGCTATGCTGTGGATTTGAAATTGATGCTTAAAGTAAGTTTGCGCGAAGGCGCATAGTGCAGCTGCTTTGCCACTTGCGCTCAATAGCCACCACTTCCCTAAGCCTCCTTGAGACCCAGAAATAACTTGCCGAGCTATCCATGAAGCCTGCCCAGGGTTCCACTTCCGGTCCAGACACTTCATGAGGCCTATCCAACCTCCGTGAGGCTCGTCCAGACCTCAAATGAGGGCTTCCTCACTGCAACCCCATTTAAGGAAGAACGCTTCTATACATTTAGCATTCATTTTTATACTCTTTAATGCTAAATAAACTTTTTCTCTAAAAACTAGGGACCTCCCTCTTTTCATCTTTTATCTCCTAACTAATTAGCAGGATCAAATCATCATATTCCTGACAACTTCTTACTCTATTCCGAAAATAATTTCATCGAAAACGGCCTTTCCTAGCGAGATATATTCCAAAAAGTAGCGCTGCGAATTTATGGAACAACCTAATACCTTTACACCTTTAGGTACTAGCCGCTGGAAAATCCGAAAATGTACTACACTTAAGCCAGCCAGTCAACTTGCAAAAATTGCGCCTTTTCTATATGGAAACGTTGAATAGCCTTCTTGTTGAAAACACACACCAGGATGTTGTCAAGGCCCTTAAGAAGGTATTTCATAGCATTTATTATTTATATTCTTGAAAATTCTAGACAGTCAAATATTTCGAGAAGAAGCACGACATTACTAGTTATCGAGTGGATTTGCCTTTGGCGCATTATGCCCTTCCATATTGGGCCACAAGTATGGATGACGAAGACAGCCCTCCATTTTATAGGATCATGAGTGATTTTGATGTATGCGAAACTCTTTTACTTGCAGATTCTTTATATTGTATTTATTTCTTTAGAAGCCACATGATGTAAATTGTTTTGCGGAACTAGGAAAATGGATTTTTTGCCAATCTGATCATACTTTGCCGGCAATCTTTCTTGGATTAGTTAGTCATCGTACACAGATTCGAGGACAAACTAGGCAATATGTATGTTTTATGCTTTTAAAGGACTAGTCCGGTCGGAAAAAAGTTGCCAGTTTTGTTGATATTCGGAAAGTTTATGAAAAATGGAGCATTTTTTGTTTTTACGGCATGTTTTGAATCGTAGTTTTTGAGATAATTGCATGTGAAGTTGGCAATTTTTGAAATTTTGTGTATTACAACGAAAGTTTGTACATGGGTCGTGAATGATACGAATGAAACGACATAATAGAATGAAACCAAATTCAGGGTTTTCGTGTCAATATTCAGGCAAATTTAAACCCGAATTGTTCTGTTTCATTCGTATCGTTTTATTTGATCGTTTCATTTGTGTTCGGTCCATCTGTGTTCATTTGCATTCGTATTATTTCAAACTTTTCATTCGAGTATGCCCATAAAACGCATAATTTTTCATGAACTTTCCAAATATCAAAAAATTGAAAGCAACTTGTTCCCGACTTGACTGGTCCTTGAAACATTTTCCACATGTGCTCTTTTTCGATCAGTTTTACGAAGACTTTTACATAAGTAATTTCTCATCTTTCATATTTTAGATCGAAAGCAAACGTGACCAACTCCGTCGCGAAGTTATTGATCTATTGCGTGAGGATGGTATCCTGGTCTTCCCAAGCTTTGCTACTGCACCCCCATTTCATAATCAACCCATTTTTACACCACTCAATTTCTCCTACACCGCTCTATGGAATGCACTAGCATTACCATCGATTGTATGCCCAGTCGGCTTGAATGAAGACGGAGTCCCACTATCGGTGCAGCTTGTTGGTGCACCTCATTCGGATAGCTTGCTTATTGCAGCCGCTTATGAATTGGAGCAAGGTTTTGGCGGGTGGACTCCTCCGGGTCAATAATTTTAACGGATTATTCGTATTTTTGTATAGGCATTGTTTTGATTACTTGTTTACAAGTTTGTTTAAATCTTTGAAATAAACTCGTTTTCTTATTTGGTCGTTTATCTGCTCTTTGATCACTGACACCCTGTCACGGCTGTCGAAAGTTGGCCAAAAATGGGGACACCAAAAAAACTTTATGAAACGTCTCACGTTTATTTTAAAGAAGAAAGATCCATTTTGAAATATTTATTTAATTTTTGTTGCGCCTCTCAAACAAAATTAAAGCAACGGTCGACACTGGAGAACCTTGTTCTTTCAGCCCAAGCTTTTCTCCGATACTTTGAAAAAACTTGACTAAAACATTCCTATACGACTTTAACACCAACAAAATCAGCATCAAATCAATGATTGACGCAAATGCAAAAATTACATCGAAAAAAGCACAGATAAAAATATATACACTATGAAACAATGGAGACATATCTTCATCAAAAAGTTCGATCATTAGTATAACAACAACGATACATAAGGAAAGTGAAATAATAGCTTCAAGTAGACAAAAAATTGATGCTCTCTTGGCGCCCGCAAAAGCGGGGTCTTTTTTCTTTAAAATTTTTGCATCTTTCCGAAGTTTTAAGAAAAGTATCAAAGAAAATGATATAGTCATAAACATGAAGATAAAACATTATATTATAAAAATTAAGCGATAGCTAAAATTGTTAAATGTAACACAGTCGAGTGTAATGGTGATGAAGTCAAACGTGAGAAAGCATAACATACTTTTCACATTCACATATCGATTATACAAATGAAGGTTATATATATTTAACAGACGGTTGAGGGCAAGAGGGTCAAAATTAGAAAACGTGTCGCAGTTGGGTGTGATGGGAGAAATTGTATCGCAGGTCGGCGCTTCGATATTTTTTTGACGCTATCGAAGCGCTTTTTTTGACTGAGCGCGTCGACCAAAAAAAAGGTCGCCAAATCGAAAAATTCGGACCGCCACAATGTTTTTTTGGACAACAAGCGTATCGCATTTGGGTTTTCCGACCTGCCCCTTGCCCATGTATGAACGAGACACTACAGCGGTGTCTGGATAGCTCTCCTCTTCAAGAAAGTGGTAATCAGGGCATTGCTGTGATTGACAATAATACATTTATTATGAATGGTTATACTTTGTAAGAGATAAAACTATTTATGGTTGGTGGGAAGGGAGGGGGCATTGGGAAAGCCAAAAAAATTTTTTAGCCAATCGTACCATATTTTCTCTAAACCCCTTTTTGTGGGTTGAAAAATTAAGCCCTCATCTAATTTAACCTCTTGAAGGCCCCAAAAATTTTGGAAAACGATTTAAAAAATGGCATTTTTGGCCAAAAAATCGCATTCTTGGGCAAAAATATGCATTTTTGATGAAAAATTGGCAATTTTCAATTAAAAAAAGAGGGGGATTTTACTCAAAAATGGGGTTTTTTACCTAAAAAATACATCAATTAATCTAAAAAATACAATCAGTACAAAAAAATTACAGCCAGTTTAACAAAAACAAGTAGTTCATAGGTCAGCAAGGGGGGGGGGAGTCTTCCCCTTGACCCACTCACTCATGGACCCAACATTGAGGGGGGACCACCTCATAGACTCCACCGAACATATGAAGTGGTCTATAAAAATAGGGTGTTGTCTATAAAGATTTATATAAAATAATTTCGACGCACGTCGACCAAAAAAAAGTCGTCAACTTAGCCGGGGTCCCCTCTCATCGGACGCTCCCCCCCCCCCTGCCGACCTATGAAGTAGTTGTAAAAAATTTTAAAAAGTGATAATTGTGAGAAAAAAACAATACAGCCAAATCTAAAAACTCGACCATTTTTTCGAGCTTTGAGTTTGGAAAAACGCAGAGTTTATTGAGTTCGAGTTCCCTTTACACTCCTTCTTCGGTCGTCATAGAAAAACGCTAAGCGCATGTTTGCGTCGCACTCGCTTTACATACAAAACCAGCCACAACAAATGAACAATCAATGTCATTCCATTTTTCAGCGAAGACGCCTCCAAAGAATGTATTTGTTGAAGGATACGTCGCAACACAATTATCACTCCCACCGCTATTAGCCGGTTCGTTTGGGGCCCATGCAGCAAAATCAAAAGGTGTGCCGTCCATCCATGAAGCCCCGGGATTCATTGCGTTATGCCCTGGCGCCAATGACAGCCCCAAAATATATTCATCAAATGGAGAGCTACTTGGAAATGGAGAGATACTTGCTTGTGCATCAATAAGTGCTAAAAAGTTTATTATCTCCTCATAGAAGAAATGTGCGTCTGTATGTGTGTTAATACTAACTTTTTTATCCGCCCTACAATTTTTTAGCCCACATAAATCGACCTGAAATTTTGTCCTGAGTCCAAAAAAATACTTCAAAGCATTGGGAAAAATCATCTAAGAGTGAACCGGGTACCCTACCCCTAATATATAGTAACATATAATGACTTATAAAAATGCTCTAAAAAATCTTCAATTTTAGTACTCGGGGAGGGGGGGGGGGTCGGGTAGGGAGAATCGATTGGTACAGGTTTCGAGAGCCCAAAAAATTTCTGTGGTGCTCTACAGGGGGTTCAAAGAAAGAGGCAAAAAATGTTTGGAAGCTGAAAATTTCCCATTTTGGTGAAAAAATTGAAAATTTTGGCTATTTTCGGTAAAAAATTGAGTAGTGGGTAATTTTGAGGAAAAACATAAGGGGGAACCAAGGGGAAATTTTTCATTTTTTGGCCTCTAGAGGATGGCACGTGCTCCAAGTGCCCCCTTGCGACCGCCACTGTCCTTCCCCCTCATCTACTAATACAGAACCGTGCTAACAACAGGCATAAAAAGAAATCAATTGGATATTTGGTCTTACAAGTAATAAAATCCAATTCGGCCTGCGAATGGACCGAAGCTAGCTGAGAGCCCTTGTTTTGACATTGTATCGCTGCATTAACTTCGTTGATCAAAGTCGTGACAACCTAAACGATAATTATTGTAGCTTTCCCTTGTTAAATTTAAAAAATTTCATAGCTCATTTCTATAANTTAACTTCGTTGATCAAAGTCGTGACAACCTAAACGATAATTATTGTAGCTTTCCCTTGTTAAATTTAAAAAATTTCATAGCTCATTTCTATAAGCATTACTAGGTAACATTGATTTGTTGTTGCAAAATATGAAAAACCAGCTAGACATGTAAAGGGACCGCATGCTAAAAATTTTTTAAAGCTATATATGTAAAGAGTGTCCGAACATGGATGTAAACGTGTATTACACGCAGGGTTGTTATATCATTTTACAAAATTTAAGTATTTGCTATCAAAATTTAAGCAATTTTTAAGTTTCCGGGAGCCAAATTTAAGTGAATGACCTTTTGGAGCAAGTCGCAATGGTATGTCCATTTGGCAGGGTGAATGCGCACAATCGATTTTTCTCATGATTTTACCCCTATATGTTTTTAAGCTGAATAATGCTCAGAAAATGAAAATTTTTTTGATGAAAAAATAGCAGATCTTTGATATTTTTTGTTGAAAAAATCAGAAAATTTAGACAATTTTAGTGAAAAATCATAATTGGGGACCATTTTCAAAAAATTTGGGCCAAAATATAAGGGGGGCCATAAGAAAAATTTTTTTCATTTTTGATTTCTCAATTTAAGTAAAATTTAAGTACTTAAAGGGGGGGGGGAATATCCAGAGCCTATTTGAAAAAAAATTTTTTTCCTAATTTTTTTTTGTTGCAAAATGACATATCTAGGGGTAATTTTATGCGAAAAATCGATTGCGCGCATTCTCGAAGCGTGAAAACCTTTGTTTGACCCTTAAAAATTGAAAATACGTATTTTTACCCATATAAAAATAGGTATTTTAACTCATGTTTTTACTATTTTTGGGCAAAAAAATCGAAAATAAATTTTTTTCAATAATTTTTTTTGCTAATCAAATCCGGTGATTAGAGCGTTCGATTGAGCTATCGGACGATGGAAACGGATTTAAACTCGATTTTTGGCGAATTTTTGAAATGTGGGAGCA
>OZJO01001342.1:9311-40974 GCA_900406225.1 Acrobeloides nanus
AAAAAAATCACTTACGTTTCGTATCAATATTCCTTTGTTCTAATTCTCGAAGCAGAGCACTCAAACTCCATTTATGACCAACATTTTCTTCAGTCGGATCCATATTCCTACAAAAAAACTTATGCAAATTTAGTACCAAAAAAACTTACTTAACAAATTTTTCGCTTATCTTATTTAATGAATAATTTGTCAAGTGTTTATGGGCCTCATCCAAATTCTCAGCGGAGATGTCATATTTCTGAGTGGCAAATCTTGTTAGGCCTTCTCTATAGATGTAAACAATCTAAAAATTGGAGATAACTGATTTTCTTGAAGCAGGAAAGCCAATAATTCTCGATTTTCGCTTCAATGCAAACACTCATTTGCCTATCAAACTCATTCACTTACCAAAGGGTAAAAAGAAGTAACACAAACATAAATCCGTAAATCAAATTTCAACCCATTCAACAATAAAGGATTGGCAATATAGCTCGAGACCAACATTTTCGTATTGAGATCAATATCCTTTGCCTAAAGACCATGTTTTTTTCCAACAAAATTCTGGCAAAAAAATTACTTTCTCTGCCATATTCATAATGATAATCCCACGACCACTCGAAGAACCCGCTGGTTTTACAATTAAAGGTGAATGTTGAGGATTAGATTCAATTCGTTTTAAAGCTTCTCGTACTCTCTCGATGTCTTCTGGAGTTATGAAAAAATCGGGAATCTATAAAAAAGGATTGATCTACAAAATTTTATGTAAAATTTACAAAATTGAATGGCAAATTAAACATGGCTTTAGCACGGGCTATGTTTATGTAGAGGCTGTCTTTCTTGGTTATGCAATGACTACGAGGGAAATGATTTATACGCTGCCTAAAATGGTTTTATAGAGTAAATCAAGAAATCTACACTGTGTGACATAAAACCTATTCTACTTTTTAAAAAATCGATTTTCTCGGCGGTCTTGAACACCCAACAGAAATTTCGGAGCTATTGTGGATCACCTCAGGGTCAAAATTCGAAAATGTTTTTTAATGACACATTTGGGGGTAATTTTATGTGAAACATCGATTGCACATTCCAGAAGCGTGAAAACGTTTGTTTGACCCTTAAAATCAGCAAAAAATTCGAAAAAATTAAGTTAAAGTCAATAAATGTGAAAATATGGGTAAAAATACGTATTTTTCAAAGATTTTCACGCTTCGGGAATGGGCGCGTTAGATTTTTTGCATAAAATTGACGCGATTTTTGTTTCGTTAGTTCCAAGTAGTTCACCAAATTCGGGATTCTGATCCGGAATCACTATCTAAAACTATAAAAAATCAAACCTACCAAGGTTTTAAAGCTCGCATAACATGCTGTTGTAAATGAGTATTTGTCCAAATTAAATTGACATTCGGGTTTCGATTCGAGCACTAAAAATTTTCGCTTAGTCCATAAACAAACAAACACACACCTGTAAGAAACCATAGCTAAATAACACAGTTCGGACCAATTTTCGATCACATTTAATCAACTTAAAGCACATATTGTATTCAGAGCCAATCTTTGAAAATTTTTCGCGATTTTGCGCACTAGTTTTTCGTGTAATACACTTTAATGCAATAGGAGAAAATGTAATGAGCTAAAATGTTGAATGAAAGTATTGCAGTTACAAACATACCTTCTCTTTATTCGGAGCTACAAAATAATCCATTTCTTCTTTCTGAAGAATGTTAGCTTCGTCAATTTCATCTAGGGCTTCGAAACAATTCTCTCCAGTGTTTTTCATTATTTAAAAAACTAAAAATTCTTGTTAAAATTTCATTAAAAAAGTGAAGGCAAAAAAAAGGATCACGGAGAGGATTTATACTTCTTCCGTCATATGTCGTAGAGCAATTTTGTAATTGTATCGTGCAACTATTTTATAGTTGTCGCAGATGCTGGCCATGAGACGCGACATGCTATGGCGCGACACAATTGAAAAAGTGCTTTGCAACGTGTGAATAAAAATCCGTAGTAAAAAAAATTTCGACGGAAGTTATTGGGTTGTTCCAAAAGTTCCCCCGAATTTTTTACATGAATTTAGGACCGGAAATTTTTTTCTAAAAACAACTCCTATAGGAGTAATTTTATGAGGGAAGTCAATTGTGCGCATTCCCGAAGTGTGAAAACGCTTCCTGACCCTGATTCAGGGTAGGGGTGATTGTTTTGGAGTACAAAAGAACTAAAGCATTTTCACGTTTCGGGAATGCGCGTAATCGATTTCCACCTAGAAAAACCCCTAGACAACCAGTTTCCGGCTAAAATTCGAATTATTCACATTTTCGCTTCAATAAACCCACCACCTTCCCTGAATCAGGATTAAAGAAGCGTTTTTACGCTTCGGAAATGCGCGCACTCGACTTCCCGCATAAAATTACCTATATAGAAGTTGATTGTAGAAAAAAATTCATGCAAAAAAACTTTTTCGAGAACTTTTGAAACAACCCAATATAAATACGTGTTAAACTAAAATAGCTCAATTAAAATTTCATTAAAACCATACAGATTTGTATCGCCCAATACCCTAATTCTTTTCAGCACAAATAAGAATTTATAGACCTATTGAAATATTCAAAAGTAAAACATTTCGTTTCAATAAATAATTCGTTACAAATGACAAATCAACTGACAATATTCAAAATGAGACTACATGCCACTTCATCGGTCTACAAAAAACATACAATTGGCCCATGAAGTGGCTCAAAATTAGGCTGCGCGCTAAAAGTCTCGAATTACAACTAATTTGAGACGCTAAACTTCTCGACTTGCGTCTCGAATTATTGACTCAAGTCGAGACGATGTCTCGAATTCGTCTCGATTCGTTTGGACTATTTTGAGGATTTTTAACGCATAAAACGTGCTAAAATGGTGCCAAATCGTTTTTTAAACTAAAAATTACTAAGAGTGCGCCTCGAGATTTCGGCCCGCGACGCGCCCTTAATGCAGGGGGAGGGGGTGTCATCCTATTGTGACCTTAGGCTGCAGGTTAAAAGGGAAAATTTTTTGCGTTTTTCGGTCATAAATCATCGAGACGAATCGAAAAAAGTCGGTTTTGTTGAAATCCAAGAGGCGTATTCTTAATAATCTTCCNCCCTATATACGGTGTTTCCATGCAAAAAATCCACAAAAATAGCCTGGCTTCACATTTTGTCCCAAAGGCAAACATATGTGGGGAGGGGGTGTCATCCTATTGTGACCTTAGGCTACAGGTCAAAAGGGAAAATTTTTTGTGTTTTTCGGTCATAAATCATCGAGACGAATCGAAAAAAGTCGGTTTTGTTGAAATCCAAGAGGCGTATTCTTAATAATCTTCCGCAAAAACTTTTTGCCGGAGCTGGGAATCGAACCCCGATCCATTGTGGTGAACGCCGACGGCTTCGCCACTGCACTACAGAGGCTTAAATTGATTCAAACAAAGTTCGACCTTGTTACAAACGAAAAACCTTAAAAATAGGGTATTTTGGACCCCTCAAAGTGACCCAAAAATGAGTTGGTTCCACATTTTATACGTTTAAATCGTGTTTGTGTGTGTTTTTGAGTCTTTCTGTAAACTCTAGTCTTGCCCCAATCTGCTGTAAAAAAAGCACGCAAAAATTTTGTTGTTTGTATGATCAATTAATTTACTTCACAACATAAATATGCTATACAAAATTGAAAATTTTGTTGTTTGATAGTTTATAAAATTTTTATAACCTTTTTTAAAAATGTTTTTCTTACAATTCAAATCAAGCTGTAATAAAAGCACGCAAAATGGTTTTAAATTTTTTTGAAACCATCAAATCAAACAGTAAAACTTTTAGTTATCATAGAACAGGGATGCCAAGAGCATTTGTTTCAAAATCAGTAAATCTGACTTCAAAAATCAGATTTTAGGAGCAAAAAATCAACAAAATGCTAATAATTTTCCATTGTATTTCTTTTAAATTTGACAAAATTTCGCATCTCAAAAATCACTGAAAAAAAAACACTGAAAAATCAGATTTTCGCCAGGTTTGACATCTCAAAATCAGCACTTTTATGAAAAATCAGCAGACTTGGCACCCCTGCCATAGAAACTTTTGTGATTGTATTATGCCTCAGCTTCATGTTCTTCTAAAGCTGGAACCACTTCTTCAGTACAATAACCCATAATGGACCCATCTGGTTGCTCAATTGTGTGTAAAGTTCGTTTCTTCTTCAACTTGACTTCCGATTTAATACTCGACTTTTTTGATAATAATGACGGGTCACTTTGAACTTTTTGATACACTCTACCACCATTTGTTTCGGAGACCCGCAAAGATTCTATCGATGGCATCGTTAACAAGTCTTCGTGATGACTTTCGACTATAGGAACAGGAGAATTTCCACCAGACAATGAGGATGGAGCAACAGGCTTAAAAATAGCTTTAGATATCTCAATAATGAGCCAAAAAACCGTACTTTTGCGTTTTTTAGCAAAAAATTTTCAAAAGATTTTTTGAAAAAATTTTGGAGCTGTTAATTTTTAAGTTGCTTTTATTTGGTTAGATAAAAAAATTTGAAATTAAATATGTGAAAATTCATCGGTTTTCGATGATTTTTGGAGTGAAACTAATAGCACCAGCGTGTTCCGCGTCAATTTTTACCCATAGGGGGTGTGTTTCTATAAAAATTTTAACTTTTTTTACTTCGGCCTTTGGAATTACATTAAGTGCGCCTACAGACCGTGCAGCTCCAAAATTTTCACAAAAAAACGCAACAGTACGGTTTTTTGGCTCACCCTGTAAATTTAAAAAAATCTCATCAATAGCCCCATATAACACATTTTTTACTAACCTGTCGATCAACATGCATTTGAAGTGAATGAAACGTTTCTTGTCGCCTATTATTATATGCCATTTTTCTTAGCGGTGGCGGGATAATTTTTGACGAAATAGATCCTTCACTGGTTTTACGCTCTACACTAGTATCACGCGAAGTACTTTTTTCCACCTTTTCAGTTCCATTCGATTGTTTGGAGCGAGAATCGAGACGTTTCATTTGTGGTGGCTGTTCACTGGTCTGGTTTTGGCAACTAAAATTCGATATGTTAGTAAGGCTGCGTTCAAGCATGTCAAAAAAGTTGTCAAAAAATGAATAAAAAATAAGAAAATTCGATTTTTTGACAACAATTCAATTTCTTGGCCAAAATTCGATTTTTGGCCAATATGATTTATTAAAAAAATTTCAAATTCAGGGTTTTCGTGTCAATGTTCAATCCAATTTAACCGACGGCGCAACTGCTAACGTTGTGCCGTATAGCAACGGTACAACCTATTTTTAACGTGAAATGGTGCTATTTTCGCGAAAACAAGGTGAAGGAAGCATTTTCACGCGACGGGGATGTGCGCAATCGATTTTTCACTCTAGTTTTACCCCTAGAAGGTCATTTTTCAAAAAAAAATTTTTGGAGAAAGGGCCCTAATTTGGACCCCCTTTAATTATTGGGTGTATTTAAAAAAAGTCGATATTCTTTATAGCTAGACGAGACGAACAAAACGACACCAAATTTATCCAATTTGATAATTGTTTTGGGGTTATTGAAATGAAAACCCTGAATAAGGGAAATTGTCGTGAAATGCGTTTCACGACTGCTAGCGCGCACCCTAAAAATATAAGGCAATTGAGGCATTTTGAATTACCAGCCAACAACCTCACCGCTTAATTGAATTTATTGAACTTTTTAAATCATAAAAGTGACTAATTTAGTTTTGAAGGAGAAAAATAATCTTTAGTACGGCGACACCGAAAGGAAAGAAGGGCAAGAATCTCACGCGTTTTTCATAAACTTTGTTTTTGAAAAGCTAACTTGGAAATCGAATTTTTAGGGGGTAACCCCCGAATTTTTAAATTTTTACAAAAAATTTTTGTTCAAAAATATTGTCACCATCATGCTCTCCATAGTCGAAAACCCCCGAGTACAAAAAATTAGCCATTTTTTTCCAATTTTTTGGGGTTAACCCCCGAATTTTTTTATTTTTATAAAATTTTTGATCAAAAATATTATCATTAGTGATCGATCCCATCCCGAAAATCCCGGGATTTTTGGCATCCCGTCCCGAAATTTTTGAGCGAAACTCGATCCCGATCTTCCCAGACTCAATCCCGTTCCGAGTCGGGATAAAAAATACCCCTCCCCCAAAGTTTTTATACCCCTAAAATAGATTTATTAGAATTATTAAAGAAATTTTTTATTTAAAAAATTATAAAAAATGGGTTAAATTTGTTTAAATATCCTGCAGTGCAGAAAAAATCACGCGCTGACAGGAGAGTGATTTTTTTGATTAATTTTTGAAAAAAATCACCTTGGTCCCCTTTATTTATTTTTCAAAAATTTTCGAAAAAAACTGAAGGGAACCAAGGTAAATTTTTTTCAAATCCCGGGAATCGATCCCTCCCCGGATCCCGAAAATCCTGCCATAGCCCATCCCGAAAAATCCCGTCCCGGCCAATAGGTCAAAATCCCGAACTCGGGATCGAACACTAATTATCATCATCGTGTTCTCCATAGTCGAAACACCCTGAGTAGAAAAAATCAGCGCCAGAAACGCTAAAATAGCCGAGATACGGCGCCCCCCCCCCCACGAAAAAACCCCTTAACAATTGAAAAAATTGAATTTTTAATTTTTTTTTAGGGGGTAAACTAATTTTTTTGTTTCCTGCACACCTACCAGGAAACAAAAAAATTCAGTTAAAATTTAACTGCAAAATGAATTTGAAATAAATGATTTACCCCGCGCAGGGCCGTACGAGCTCCGAAGTTTGGGGGGGGGGGCCCTAAAATTTGCCTTGGTTCCCCCTTATGTTTTTCGAAATTTTTCCAAATGTTTGGGGAAAAACATAAGGGGGACCCTTATGATTTTTTTTCGATTTTTCAAAAATCACTTTGGTCCCCCTTGTTTTCGCGCCTTCAGCGTGAAAATTTTTTGCTGAAAAAAAACTTGAGGTAAAGCAAAAACCAGCGCCGCAGGCAAAAAATTTTTGAGAAATGCTTGTTTTTAAGCTGAAAACGCTTAGAAAATGAAAAATTTTTGGTGAAAAAATAGCAGATTTTTGATATTTTTGTTGAAAAAATGGGAAAAGTTGGACAATTTTGGTGAAAAATCATAATGAGGGACTTTGAATTTTTTCAAAGATTTTCGGAAAAACATAAGGGGGATCCTTATGTTTTTTTCGGCCTTCATTCGGGTTTGGGGGGCCCCGGGCCTCAACGCGTACGGGCCTGACCCCGCGTCTTGTCGCCGCGGCTCATTTTCCATGCATTTTTTGAAGTATAAACAAAAATCCCGCGTCTTAGTATAAATGGTGCCTCAAACGTTTTTCGTTCGAACTTTTAATTATATTCTAACTTATAACAGTTCGCATTTATCTCCAAAATGGTTGAAAATTTTACCACTGTTCACATTTATCACCAACTTGACATGGAAATTTGTGAACGCTTTTAATAAATTCAAAGAAAGACATATGCTCTTCTTCGTGTTTGTCAGACTCGACTTGTACAGAATTTTCATCTTTAACCATGGTATTAGTTGACATGGTAATAAAACAAGGAAAAAAGTTAATCTTCAAAAGTAATTAATGTAATACATAAATCTAAATCAATTAAGAACAATCAATTTAATCGCTTTTTAGTAGGAACGTTCCGAGACGAATATTTCAATGGAATATAATAGCCGCCAGCCAAATAACTGGCACTTGCCAATAAAATACCTGCCAGCTGGAATAGACCGTCGGCATGTAAAATTAATTACCTTAGGAACAAAACGCATTACATGGCAAGTAGCTTAATAACATGGGGCAAACGCAATTGTGCGGGTGGGAACGTTAGAAAAATGAAAGAAAACAGAATGGAATTTTCACACACGAAACATGAATTCGTATAAATGGGTTTTTTTAAGNTTAGGAACAAAACGCATTACATGGCAAGTAGCTTAATAACATGGGGCAAACGCAATTGTGCGGGTGGGAACGTTAGAAAAATGAAAGAAAACAGAATGGAATTTTCACACACGAAACATGAATTCGTATAAATGGGTTTTTTTAAGGATTTGCGTCAGCTTTGTTTTTCATTCAAAGTTGGTAGCCAAACGATTAGTTCTAACCAAGAAAACAAAATTTCATTTTTACTTGAAAATTTTTTTACGTATTCAGTACAAGCTAAATATTTTTTCTTTTTTCTACAATCCAAATCTTTACCAAAGATTTTTACTTCAGAGTGACCTAGATTAAACTGACACCCCTTTTATAAACAGAAAGATTTACTTCATTACAGAAATTTTTTTTTGATGAATTTTTCGATTTTTGGCGAATGTTTTTATTTTTTACGAATTTTTCGATTATTGACCAATTTTTCTATTTTGGACGAATACTTCGATTTTTGACAAATTTTTCGATTTTTGTTGAAATTTTCGATTTTTAAGGAATTTTTCAATTTTTGACGAATTTTTCGATTTTTGTTGAAATTTTCGAATTTTGACGAAATTTCAATTTTTGAAGAAATTTCAATCTTGACGAATTTTTCAATTTTTGATGAATTTTTCGATTTTTGACGAATTTTTCTATTTTTGTCGAAATTTTCGACTTTTGACAAAATGTGAAAGTGCAAATGTCAGATTGACACGAAAACCCTGAATTTAAAATTTTTTAATAAATCACTATATTGGCCAAAAAATCGAATTTTGGCCAAGAAATTGAATTGTTGTCAAATATATGTGAGGCGCAAAAGTTCCCCCCACCCAAATTTTTCGATTTTAGACCACGTTCAATGGGGGTATAAGAGCCGAAATAGATCCAAACTTTTTCCCGAGAAAGTTGCTGTCCTTGTGTGTCGTTGTTTCGGAAAACTTTATTTAAAAAAATATTTACAACAGATTCTAATAGGAACTTTTATTATACAATTTTAGTTTCAATCATTAATTGAAATGAAATTCTGCAGGAATTTCGAGTTGATTGTCGTGGAAAGACAAGAGAGTTCAACCCATACCAACTTTGATCATGATTGGAAATGAAGAGAGGTGCTTGCTGAGAAAGATCAATGGAAACCCGCATTGAGTTTGGTGCAACATTTTGGATGTTGAAGAAAAGCCCTTGTAGGGTCAAAAATTGCATGAAGTCAACTATATTCACGGTAATCGAGCCGAGATCCCACGTGACAGGGTTTGAGATTTGGTTCAAATCAAGACGAGATTTTAATTCCTAAATGGATACATAAATATTTTGTTTAAATGGGTCAGTTCGGTCGGAAAAAGTTGCCAATTTTTGTTGCTATTCAGAAAGTTGATAAAAAATGGAGCATGTTTTGTTTTTACGGTAAATTCTGAATCGTTGTCGTTTTCGAGAAAATTTTGTATGAAGTTGGCGATTGTTGAAATTTTGTGTATTATAACGAAAACATGAATCAGGGTTTTCGTTTCAATAACTCAAAACAATTTTCAAATTGAATAATTTTGGTGTCATTTTATTCGTCTCGACGAGTTAGTAAAAAATGCTGTAGGTACATGTTTTCGTTGTAATATACAAAATTTCAAAAATCGCAAAAAATAAATATAGAATTTTTTAAAACTCGACGAGACGAATAAAATGACACCAAAATTATCGAATTTGAAAATTGTTTTGGGTTATTGAAACGAAAACCCTGATTCATGTTTTCGTTGTAATACACAAAATTTCAAGAATCGCTAATTTCATACGCAATTATCTCAAAAACGACAACGATTCAGAATTTACCGTAAAAATAAAAAATGCTCCATTTTTCATGAATTTTTCGAGGCAGCAACTTTTTTCGAAAATTTTTTTTCTGCTTAATTCAAATTTCTTACTCCAATTAGCGCCAAAACACCTAACAAGGTGAAACCACACCGAATTTCGCTCATTTCTATGGTTTGAGGGAGTTCTTTTTGCATAGCCCATCGGAGCAAAGTATCGTCGGTTAAATCGATCAGCTGGTGATAGTCTCGGGTTTGTAGGCGAAGCGTTTTCAACTCTTGAATTTGAGCGAACAGCTGGAAAATCAAATTTTAGGAGCTACTAACACAATAGGAAGGGGGCCACCCACATGAAAAAATTTTGAAAATTTTTTTTCTGAAAATGACCCCTCTAGGGTTAAAAATTTGCTCCGAATATGACATTTTCGAAGCGAAAAAACGCTTTCTGCGACTTTTCGCTTCAATACACCATCAGCATTCCCTGAATCAGGGAAGCTTTTGTTCGCTTCGAAAATGTCAAATTTGCAAAAAAAATTTTTGCACACAAAAATCATAGTCTTCTTAAAATTGTGTATACCTTATCGGTGATGATTTTTTCCGTTCCTGTGCAAAATTCGATGCAAAGAGTTGAGCATGAGATGCGAGAGATAAGTTCGCAAATGTCTTTGACAGTCACACATAGATCACAAAGAACAAACGAAAGACTTTGAATCGAGCTAAAAAAATGCATTTATTTAAATTTTTCTTTTTCATTTCAAGCATCAGCCGACTCGAAAAAAACACTATGAAAAAATTTTTATATTCAGAAAGTTCATGAAAAATGAAGCATTTTTTGTTTTTACGGCATGTTCTAAATTGTTGTAGTTTTCGAGAAAATTGCGTGTGAAGTTGGCGATTTTTGAAATTTTGTGTGTATTACAACGAAAACATGAGCGAAAATTCGTCCATGAATCAATAAAAGTTGTGTATTGACAAGAAAATTTTAAATAATTTGTTCCTTTTTTATCGACTCACGAAAACTGCTAACAAATTTTGAATTTTCGCGTCAATACACAACTTTTATTGATTCAGGGACGAATTTTCGGCATAGACAAGAATGGAACGATCGTTTAAATAACACATGAACGGGGGGATGACCAAGAACGGGACGACAATTGTGCTTGTAATTTGCTTCATAGCCTAAGGCTCAGCTTAAGGCTAAGCCTAAAACTAAGGCTAAGCCTAAACCTAAGGCTACCCATTTTTGTCGCCCCGTATTTGTTTCCCTTTCTTGTTTGTCCCGTTATTGTGTATGCCGAATTTTCACTGCATTCATGTTTTCGTTATAATACACAGATTTCAAATTTCGCCAACCTTCACACGCGATTTTCTCGAAAACTACAACGATTCAGAGCATGCCGTAAAAATAAAAAATGCTCCATTTTTCATGAACTTTTCGAATATAATAATTTTTTCATAGTTTTTTCCGAGTGGACTGGTCCTTTAAAAAAATGCAGGCTCAAAATCGAAAAGCTAAATAAATTTTTTACCTAATATCCGAATAAGGCTCAATAAATTGTTCAATCAATTTCGGACTAATCACGCAGCCGTCGAAACAAAGTGATTCAGTGATAGAAAACTTTCTCATGGTATCTTGAAGAGCCCTCAAAAAATTGGCACTGTTTCCTTCTTCGTTCTTGTTGTCAAAATCAAATTCTTGGCTGCGAACAGTATTCATGGAAGAAGAAGAAGTTGTTGCACTTCGTTTCGAGCGTTTCTTTAACAGAACGCACAGCTTTTTCTTGTACTTTTTTTGAAGATTCGTTTCTGGCATACGTAATCGACCCAATTGCTGTGCGGGAATTGAATTTCGTACATGAAATCTAAAATTATATACTTGTTATGATAACCCTGATTCAGGGAAAACGGTGTATTATTGAAGCGAAAACGTAAAAAATTCGAACCGGCTCTGTCTAGGGGGTTTTTCTAGGCGGGGAATCGATTGCGCGCATTGCCGAATCGTGAAACGCTGCTTCCCTGACCCTGATTCAGGGAGGAACAGCTGGTTTTCCGGCGAAAATTCGAATTTTTTACGTTTTCGCTTCAATAAATACACCTTTTCCCTGAATCAGGGGGCGTTTTCACGTTTCAGTAATGCGCGTAATCGATTTGCTTATGTTGAAATGGACTTCTACTTACGTTATATGATCAATTTTTGGACGTGCCAATCGGTGGGCATTAGTCTTGTAGACTCTCTTGAACCGCTGAGAAATAAGTCGAGAGCGCAGCAGTTCTGCTGAATTCAAATTTTTGAGGACTTGTAAAAGAATTTCTTCAGGAATGCCTTGAAAAGAATCGTTGAGTGATGAAGTAGATGGCTCACTAGACATTCTAAAAATTGACTTAAAGCACGTTCTTTTAAGCTTAAAAGATTCACGGATAAACACACAACGGTAAAGTTGTAATGGAAAACGAACGCGATCTATTGATTTTCGTTTTAATACAAAAGTCAAGATTGATGCAGGCAAATAACATGGATAATTAAAAGACTGAGTTTTAACACGAAAAGTAAAAAAGGAGCACAAAATTCAAAAATGAAAGAAAGTTATGTAACAGCGACTGCACAACAACATATCAAAAACATATAAAAGTACTAAAAAAATGAATATATAAGTATATAGAGTCGGGGGGTCGAGGAGGAAAAAAAGTTGTGGCCGAGCTCAGCGCTTTTTTAATTTTTCGAATGTCTTACCCACTCGGCCATGAAGACACTCATAAATTTTCTTTATAAGACTTACATTAAACAGTGATAAGGGGTTAAAAAATTATTCTTGAGGGGTACACCTATAATTTTGATGCCATTTTTCTTCTCTCATCGAGCCCTAACGATTGGTGTAGGCCGTGACGGAATTGGACTTAAGGTGACGAAGATTGAACAGACAGACATACATAGCACGTTTAATATTTAAGGATATAAATATAGGCTCTCAAATTAAAAAAATGTCAAAATTGTTAAGTTTGGGGGATCCCTCCCTCTTTTATTTATTTTTGACATGAATGAAGTTTGTTTAGTTGTCATCTAGTGAACTACTGCTTCAAACAGCCATTTCTCAACCCATATGCCAAAAACAGAGAACTGGATCGGAAACAACAATCTGCAAGTGACAGCCATCACAGGCGTCTATAAAACTATTCGAAGATGAACGAACAGTGAAACAGCTCCTCCTCATCAATGGGTTGACATTAAAATGGTTTGCATCACTTCGAGATCTAATAAGGCAAAAAAGGCATAAACAAAAAATTTTAGCTCCTCCCTTTTCAAGGCTTCATTGTACAATCAAATGTACAGGGTGTTTCAGCACAACCTGCCCTCAAAGAAAGTTGATTGCCTCAATGAATTTCAAAGATTTTCACATGCAATTTTTTGCATGTTATTAGTTGATCATCGGGTGACATTATGCAAATGTTTTTTTAAATTTTTTGAACAAGTCTGAGTATCGAAACGAAAACCTGAATTTGAATTCCTTAAGGAATTTTTGAAACATTCCACTGCCAATTGATAGAGTGCATCGAAAAACTGTGGTACCCCAAATTTCGATTAAAAAAATCTTCGTTTTCGAGGAAATTTAATTCAAAGTTTATTAAAAATGTTCAAAATTCACTAAAAATTATGAAAATGTAGCTTAGCTTAGGCTAAGGCTTAGGCCTAGGCTAAGGCTTAGGCTAAGGCTTAGACTTAGGCTTAGGCTAAGGATAAGGCTTAGGCTTGATCTGAGGCAATGAGGGTATCTCCTATTTTCACGAAAATTGGGGATTCTACCGTTTTTTGACGCGCTCTACAAGATGACGTTGTTATTTTTTGAAAATTTCACAAGGAAAAAACTTTCAGGTTTTCGCTTTAATATACAAATTGATTCAAAAATCATGAAAATATTGTTCGAAAAAATTTCTTTACCTGTCTAATAACTAACAAAAGACAGTATCCAAAAATCTTTTCTTCCTCGGTAAGAAATCAAATTTTCTTATCGGGGAACTCACATGGTTGAACACCCTGTACTACTATAGGACCTCGATTTCATCTTATATGGCCTACAACTGACACTACCATCCGCCGTTTTTTCTTGACTTCTTGACAGTCTTATCATACTTGTTTACATCGTTTGATCCACGTAAAAAAATGTACTAATGCTTCGTATGCAAAATTTTTTATCAGGAAGTGCTGCGAATGAGTGCTGCCAGTTGCAATTCTGCTTGCAGTTGCAGTTTTTTATTACAATCACGCCAGGATCCTTGAGTTGTTTACCAGAAATTTTGGAATATGATAAGGCAAAAAATGTGTGTTCGAAATGAAAAGATTTTGGAATTTTGTGGTGTTCTACATTAAAACTAGACAATATTAAAGGACCAGTCTGAGAGGAGGGAAAGTTGCCATTTTTGGAGATATTTTCAGAAAGTCCATGAAAAATAGAGCATTTTTTGTTTTTACGACAACCTCTGAATCGTTGTAGTTTTCGAGATAATTACGTTTGAAAGTTCATGTTTTCGTTGTAATACACAAACTTTTTTGAATTTTTAAATCGATTTTTGCATCGATTTTTTAAATTTTCATAAAATAAACATTATAGCTATAATTTTTTATAGCTAAATGAGACGAACAAAATGACACCAAAATTATCCAATTTGAGCATTGTCTTGGGTTATTGAAACGAAAACATGAATCAGAATTGTCGTTTCAATAACCCAAAACAATTTTTAAATTGGATAATTTTTGTTTCATTTTGTTCGTCTCATTTAGCTATAAAACTGCTACAATGTTCATTATATGATTTTTCATAAAATGAACATTGTGGCAATTTTTATAGCTAAATGAGACGAACAAAATGAAACAAAAATTATCCAATTTAAAAATTGTTTTGGGTTATTGAAACGAAAATTCTGATTCATGTTTTCGTTTCAATGACCCAAAACAATCTTCAAATTGGATAATTTTGGTGTCATTTTGTTCGTCTCATTAAGCTGAGAAAAATACTATATTTATTTTTTCCTAAATGCTCAAGAAATTCAAATTATTTTCTTGTCGATAAACAAATTTTGATTAAATCAGGAATTTGGAACAAATGTTTTCGTTGTAATACACAGACGAAACTTCACACGAAATTTTCTCGAAAACTACAACGATTCAGCACATGCCGTAAATACAAAATATGCTCCATTTTTCATGAACTTTCCGAATATATACAAATTATGGCAAAATTAAATTTTCCGAGTCCTTTCAATACCGGTCAACCCCAACCCAAGACATAAGGATCGTAATCGGTTGATTGTTATAGTCGTCTAGACTTCAGATCACATGAACACTCTCCAAGCACGCCAATCACATGCCTTTAATTGACATTGCTGCTCCATTTGGGCTGAAGCCAAAGAATTTTACTACTACACTATATGACGAGTGAAGAGGAAAGAACCAAGACAGCGATAAGTCGTTGAGACGCCAATCAAGTCTAATCGCGAGACAAAGACATTCTTGAAGATGTAAACAGCTTTTTTCGGCTTTCATCCATTTTCATAATAAGATCATAAATTTGGATGATATCAATCACACAATTTGCCATAAAAACGAGGTTACTCCCACAACTTTTGGCAGCGGTATACATCAATCAAATTTGCTTTTTGCAAAATCGACAGGCTTGGCATGGAACAGCTGAATGACACATTTGGAAGTTTATCAAGTCGTCGACATGGAAATGAGTTCCGTTGAAATGTTTACCTGAAAAAAATGGTACCACTTACGATTTTCCATTTTTATGCTCTACACGTGGCTTTTGGAGCAGGAACACTATTGGCTAAGCTGATTCAAGGCATCAATCAGATGTGTTTTCAAGTGTTCAGTTGTTTAAAAAATGATAGGCACTTGGAGAGGAAGATGAACAAACAATGTAGGGCTAATCGGGTGTTAAACCCTACAGTGTTCAAGTGTCACCGAACGTCATGAAAAAAATGATTGACAGCATTTCAAAAAACAGAACAGGAAGAAATAAATTCTTCCATTTTATAGTTTACAAAAATTGTTGAAATTTTGAAAAGAAAGGAGAAAAGAAAGATTTGTTTTGACGCTAAATAGTGGTTTTAGATTTCGTGAAAAAGGATTTCCCCTTCGGATTCGTGTTCTCCAAAAAACGCTTCCCTGATTCAGGGAAGGCGTATTGTGTATCGAAGCGAAAAGTCACAAAAATGCGATTTTTGTCCAAAAACGACGTAAAATCCGAATTTGTCATTTATAAGAATTCCTTAGATTCAAGAAAAGCTGTATATCGACGCGAAAATAACATTTTTTGCACATTTTACCCCTAATGAAATGATTGATCGGTTGCCAGAGGGATGACACTAAATCCAAGTCCAACTGTACTCCATTTCCCACTGAACGAAAAAAAGTTGGCGCTCCACAGCCTAGTGGCTAAGAGCCGCCCGTCCGATCTAGCAAGTTAAGCAACGTTGGGCTCGGGTCTCATTGTCTAGGTCAATTTATGACCATAGGAAATCGATTGCGCGCATTTCCAACGCTGCACCCTGTTGGGATCGAACCTTTCGCCAACAAGATGCATGGCCAGTGTCTTAGCCATTAGGCTATGCGCGCTCAATTTTGTGAAAAATTCATCATGGAATAGAATTTTTGTATTTTTTAAAATTTCCGGTCTAAATTTTGCACAAATTTGCACAGTATATGGTTGTAAATTGACCTAGACAGCGAGACCCGTGGATCGAAAAAAACGATAGAAAAAAAACTGATAAGACCTTACCCGAGAATTGGTTTACTCGAGAATTGGTGCTCAATTCCTAAACATGCCCATACAATAAAAATTTACAGCACACTTATGGTAACTATAAAATCTCTCTTTCTCGTGTACTCCCGCGATCTGAACCTTGGGCTATAAATGGCAATCGGGCATCGTCGGGAAGGAAATAAAATTACATGACCCAAATGCCAAAACATATGAAAACATGGAAGGCCTTTAACGAAAATATTGTCGTTATCGTAAATTCATTTTCGTAGCACAAAAAGTTTTTAGACGAATTTTTCAGGCATACATGGGCAAGGTGGGGGGGGAGGGGAGGGAGCGTCCGATGAGAAGGTCCCTCCCCCTACCCGACTAAATTGGCGATCTTTTTTTTTTGGTCGACACGCGTCGAAAATTTCTTATGTAAATCTTTATAAGCAAGAATAAACCAGCGCCAAAAATATTTTGAAAATGCTCCAAAATTACGGGGACCCCCTCACTCGGCTGGCCGAGTGAGAGAGTCCTCCTAATTTTGGGCTGATGAGTGAGTGGGTTGGGGGGAGGCTCCTCCCCTTGCTCGCGTATGTTTACAGGGTGTATCGAAAAAACCGGAATTTGAGCAATTTTTTCATGTTTTTTCGGCCCGAAAATTTTTTTTTCAAAAATGACCCTAGGCTGATTTTATGCGGGAATCGACTGCGCGCATTTCCAACGCTTCCCTGACCCTGAATCAGGGAATCAGAGTGTGTGTATTGAAGCAAAAATCGAATTTTGGAAAAAAAATTGAATTTTTTCTATTTTTTAGCAAAAATCAAATTTTGGCCAAAAAATCGAATTTTGGCTAAATAAATTGAATTTTGGTAAAAAAATTTGAATTTTTTCTATTTTTGGCAAAAATCGAAATTTTATCAAAAAATTGAAATTTGGCCAAAATTCAATTTTTTAAAGTCAAAAATTCAAATTTTTCTATTTTTGACAAAAATCAAATTTTGGTCAAAAAATTGAATTTTGGCCAAAAAATCGAATTTTGGTTTAAAAAAATTGAATTTTTTCTATTTTTGGCAAAATCAAATTTTGCCCAAAAAATCGATTGCGCGCATTTTCGACGCTTGAAAACGCTTCTCTGATCCTGAATCAAAGAAAAATTGATGTATTATAGCAAAAATTGGTCATCGCTTCAATACACACACTCCGATTCCCTGAATCAGGATCAAGGAAGCGTTTCCAATTTTCGGGAATGCGCACAATCGATTTCTCGCATAAAATTAACACTAATAGGATCTTTTTAAAAAAATTTTGGGTCGAAAAAACATGAAAAAATCGCCCAGCTTCCAGTTTTTTATACACCCTGTAATAATAATAAAAATAACAAAAAGAATCCTCCTCTAAATCTAACTATTCGAGTCACAAATTCTTTTTCCATCGTCGAGAAAAGACTGCCGGCAGATATTTCAAATGATTTACGCAACAACTTTGAAAGCTTTTATAAGCCCGCAAGATACCAAAAAATGATGATACAACGCATTTCAATAAAACGACTTAAAAATAAAAATGAATCTTCGGCGCTCCAAAAACATCTGCAGCAAGCGCAGACATGCGGAAATTTGTATACCGGAAAGAGTCATCAAGTTTTCTATCGGCACTATGACAAGGAAAAATTGGGCATAAAAAACACTCGGAAAACACCTGTCTCGACTCTTTTCCAACCAACAATAAGATCTTATCAAAATAGTCATTCCTGATGAATCTTCCAAATTGAGACTAATTTGCATAAAAAGAAAAACTGAGACATCAAAAAGCGGAGGAAGTTGAAGGTCTAATTGTGGAAACAAAGCATCAAGGACGAATCAAATTTTTCCTCCACAACAAACAAATCACTGGGCATTTTTTTATATAACTTAATCACCATTTCCGGAATAAGTCACAGAAAAAATATATGGGATAAAATTTTTTGAAGGTTTTAAAGGAATTGGTTGTGTGTCCAGGGGTCCAAAATGGATTAAGAACACAAAGTATATACCGTAAAACTTCTAATAGAACCCCATGTAAACGTAAAAATTCTCTTAAAGGGGGGTAAACTTTGCAACAGCACTTTCGAAAAAAATTTTTTTTGAATTTTTGCAAAAATGACTTTTCTAGGGGTAATTTTATGCGAGAAATCGATTCGGCGCATTCCCGAATCGTGAAAATGCTTCCTTGACCCTGATTCAGGGAATGGGGGTGGTGTATTAAAGCGAAAATCAAACATTTTCGAATTTTTATGAGAAAACCGTCGATTCTTAGGTTTTTCTAGGCGGGGAATCGATTGCGCGTATTTCCGAACCTTGAAAACGCTTCCTTGACCCTGATTCAGGGAAGAAATCGGTGTATTGAAGCGAAAATCAAACATTTTCGGATTTTCGCTTCAATACATCGATTTCCTAGCCTCCCCCCTGACCCACTACGCATGAGCCCAAATTTAAAGGAGGAACCACGCACTCATGGCCCAAAATTGAAGGTGCCCACGCATAGACCCCGCCGAACATATGAGGTGGTCCATAAAAATTGGGTGTCAGAAGACTAAAAAAAAGTCGTTTTTTTGGTGGATGACCACGTCATAGGGGCCCCCTCCCCCCCCCACCTTGCCGACCTATGGTGCATACCTATCTAAACCATAAAATATCAACAAAAAATAATAAACGCTATATATAAACACGAATGGGAATTTGCTGACAAGCAACTTATTTGTAAAAAACCTTTCACCCGAATGGCCGAAACGGTTGAGTAGGGAGACCCAATAGGAAAAGTACCGCTCAACAAGCGACAAGATGTCAGAAGAATTTTTAAGATAATGCTGAATTGATTGACACATATTTTTCAGATGACTGCACACCATTACGAGTGTGTCACTCAGAAATTTTCCACAATTCGCGCATTCTCGTCGCCAGGTATGGGGGGACAAGAAGACGGCAGGCAGCATGTTTCAAGCAAGAAAAAATTAATTGTACGTGAATGACGTGAGAAGGCCTCGAAAAATATGCCAAAAAAAGAAAAATGTATATTGTCAAAGTTGTTGATTCGACCTAAGATCACGGAATAGAAATACGTTTTGACGTGCACATCCTTGTCACTTCAAGTCAATCCTAGTAAATTTGCTGCTGTGATAGAAAAAGATTTGACTCGACAGAAGTAAAATGCAAAATTGGAAACGACGTTGTCATCAACCGTTCGTCAACCGAAAATTTTTCATCCAACCAAATGGGCTAATTTTGTGTGGTTACCCCCTAAAAATCGAAAAATATGCGAATTTCAAAAATTAAAAAATTAGGGGGTTACCCCCTAAAAATTGAAGAATATGCGAATTTCAAAAATGTCTCCAAATCGGCTAATTTTCTCAACTCGATGGGTTTTCGACTATGGAGAACATGATGGTGATTACAAAAATTTGGATTTTGAGCAAAAATTAGAATTTTGAAAAAAAAATTCGATCTTTGAGCGAAATTTCGATTTTTGAAAAAAATTCGAATTTTCAGAAAAAATTTCGATTTTTGAGAAAAAATTCAATTTTGAGCAAAAATTCGAAGTTTTAGAAAAAAAATTTGCTCAAAATTCTAATTTTTTCTCAAAATCGAATTTTTTCTGAAAATTCGAATTTCTGCTCAAAATCGAATTTTTGCTCAAAAATCGAAATTTTTTTTCTGAAAATTCGCATTTTTTTTCTCAAAAATCGAATCTTTGCTCAAAATCGAAAATTAAAAAAAAAATTCGAATTTTTGAGTAAAAATTCGAATTTTGCGTCGTGCTAATTTTATAGTAAAAAATGATCCACGTGGAGGAATTTCAAACAAATAGGTATAGAAAAAAATTCTCATATTTCACTTATCCGCTTTTTTGATGGGACATAAAAAAGTCTTGTCGCGAACGTTTTTTAAATGGCAGGTTATCTCTTGCATAAAATTTGCGATATTGTCAATCAAAATATGTCAAAAACAGCGGATCTCGGCACGGAATTGAATTTCACATTCAAACACAAAATTTCACAAATTATCCAAAAATTTGATGTTTTTGGCTGAAAAATTGACAAATATTCAAAAATGCTATAATAAGAAAGATGCCAAACTACTTCAAATAGAACACCATCCGGTGGCTCTTCAAAGCAACAGACAATGCTGGGCTCTTCAAAGAAACAGATAATGTCCTGCTGTGAACAAGTTAGGGGAAATGTTGCACACAAATTATGGGCACTAGTGTCAAAAAATGTTTGGAATTGCTCGAGGGAAAACATATCACTAATTAGTTTAACCTCCAAATTTGAATTATATGACACTTTTCCTACCTTCAAAATTTGCATTAACATGATATTGGGTTGTTCAAAAAGTTCCCGGAAAAGTTTTTTTTTACGTGAATTTAAGACCGGAAATTTTTCGCTAAAAAAACGCAAAAATACGGTTGTTGGCTCACCTTGTAGTTATATCCTAAAAATTGATTAATCAAGCCTCAAAACAACAATCGCCCATTTTCTTTCCCATTCTTGTCCGGAATGGTTATTCACCGGTCAAAAATCCGTCTACAAATATGCGTTGAACACTCTCTGCTGTACTCTGGCAGCATCAGACGGCTGTCATAACGTCAGAATCCGTCTCCATCGAAGCGAGAGAGAATGAAATTCGAATCATTCGGCAATCGGATGGATTTTGTATGACACGTTTTTGGCAGCGTCTGTCAAGCTGCCAACAACTATGCACTATTATAGTTCACACAGCTCCCCGATCATTTTGGAAGAGAAGACATCAAAGTAATGCCAAAAAGTCTTTCGTGAAAAACAAATCAAATTAAACATTTAAAATTTTATCAACTTTTCATCAAGTGAAATAAAAAATCAATCACAGGAAGTGAATAAATAGCAATTAAGGTAGAAATTTCATGTGTTTTTTGCATTCTCAATTCTAATATGATGGCAAAGAAAATAGGGGATTAAATTCGAAAAAGGGGGGACAAATTTTTGCAGTTTTCTAGGAAATTTTTTCAGCTTTTCTAGGCTCCGCGACATTTTTCAATTTTTTAGGAAATTTTTTCAGCTTTTCTAGGCTTCGGGAACAATTTTTTTTAATTTTCTAGGAAAATCTAGTGGGCATGATGATTCAAGTTTACGAAATTTCTTTAGCAAATACATACATTACAAAATTAGAATAAAAAAATACAAAAAAGACACCTTTAAAACAGGCGGTTTTTGACTAGTCAATTATAAAAATGAACCGAATTTGCATGTAATAAAAGTATATATAAACACTAAATGACTAGATCAGGCGAGAATATTCTTTCAGTTTCAATGATGAAGGCAATGTGAGTGTTTCTAGCATGAAATCAGAATACACAAATTTTGAGGTATCAAACGGATCCAAGTAGGTCCCTCGCATTATCAATGAGTCCTGAAAATAAAATGTACATGGTGTTCCAAAAAAAAACCGCCATCTGATAATTTTTTGGTGAAATTTTTCCAAAAATTTTTTCTCCAAAATGACTCATTAGGGGTATTTTTATGCGAGAAATCAATTTCGCGCATCGAAAAACCTTGAAAACGCCTCCCAGATCATGAAATATAAGATTTTCGTATTTTTTCAATTATTTTCGATAGGAATTCCTACTTGAAAATTGGATATTTTATGATCTGGGAGACATTTTCAAGGTTTTTCGACGCGCCAATCGATTTCTTGCATAAAAATACCCACTATCAAATCATCTTGGAAGAAAAAATTTTTTTAAAATTTTTCGCCAAAAACCGCAAAAGTAAAGTTTTTTGGCGTAAAATCACCCAATTAAAAATTATTAATTCTTCGAAAAAAGCTTTTACCTTTTCATCAATCCCAGCATCCATAGCTCGCTTATTCAACTTTTCTTGAACCCTAACCAAAAATGCCACATCAATCGAATCTTCTTCAAAACTATCCGACGGAGTATAATGTTGTAGAATGGCAACCACCTAAAATCATATCAATTTAAAAAAGCACATCAAAATTTTTGATCAACCTGTTTCGGCTTTAGCTTTGATGTCATTTCTCCGCATAGAATGTCCAAGTTCCCTTCGTCTTTCTTTGATTGTAGCAAGTGACATGCTTGAACTAATGGTTCTAGAATATCCCGATGTTCACGTAGATTTTTCTCTGATAGCCAATTTTGGATTTCCATAACATTATGCCTAAAATAAAAAAAAGAGCTACTATACTCCATTGAACGTGTCTAAAATCGAACAATTTTATTTTTCGAAATTTTCTCAAAAATGACTCTATTCAGGGTAATTTTATGCGGAAAACACGTTGGTGATGTTATTATTGCGCAAAAACGCTTCCATTTTTTAGAAAAACGAATTTTTCAACAAAGAAAGTACATATTTCGAAATATGAAAAATTTCAAAAAAATGGAAGCGTTTTTACGCAAAAATAACATCGCCAACGTGTTTCGTAGCTCCAAAAAATCTTGTGCAAATTTTCAAAGAGCTTACTTGATCTGAATAGCTTTTTCAAAGGTGCATAAGTCCTTCCTGAACATAAACTTGTTTAGAGCTAACACACATGTCCATTGGACTATTTGTCGAAAAACTTGGCTTATTAGAATTGGATCAGCACCAAAGATTTTCAGTTTGCTATGCACAATGCTCAACTAAACAAAAAAAATATGGACTCTCAGATTTTAAAATTCGAGTTCAAGTTGAACCTATAAAATCTCGAATTTTCAAAAAGTTCCAACATAAACTAGTGATGCTTCAAAATCTGTTACATGTTTCAAAACATGATTTTTGAACATGTAACAGATTTCGAAGCATCACTAGTTTGTGTTGGAACTTTTTGAAAATTCGACATTTTTTATAGGTTCAATTTAAACTCGATTTTTATGCGAATTTCAAACATCTGAGGGCCCTGATATAGGCAAATAATAACAAAAACTAACAAATTCAACAAGATCTTCTAACGACTTGGGCTGTAGATCCTTTGAGGACTGACGAGTCACTCCGTTGGGGTGTCCATTTGTTGGTTGAAGAGAAAAAATTGAATCGCTTATCGACTCGTGTTGAAGAATACTTGGAACTAAAAAGTTGGATTATAGTCTGTTTCACTTAAAAATAAAAAATTCCTTAAAAATTAAAAAATTCGTCACTTTCTCACCCTCGGAAATTAACCAAAAATTGCAAAAACCTACCAATTTTTGGTTCTAAAACTGGTTGAATAGTTTTCTTCATGAATGTCTCGTAAAACGTTTCAACTCTCTTCTGAAGTTGGCATCGTATGGGCTCTAAATTGAAGTTCTGCATCCGATGGGCATTTTGCTTGTCGGTATTTTGGGCAGTCCATTCTTCTTCGGCCTCACCAGAATATTGTCTCATTAAGTTGAACAATCTCCACGAGTTAATCAACCAGAAAGCTAACAAGTCCATGTCTACGGATTCCTATAAAATGACATTAACATAAACAAATCTATTAAAAGGTAAGTTTACAGAAGAAATTTGTTTCAGCGCATTATGCAGGGTACTGAAAAAGCCAGTGAGGCGTTGTTCATCCTTCGTCCGATCATCGTAACGAAATCCTGCAAGAATCAAATAAGCTGGTAGACAAGGCACAAAGTTCTTCGCCAATCTTGGTTTCAGCTCTAAAAAGTTCCTTTTAAACAGAGATCCGGATGAAGCGAAAAAATTTAAATCATAAAAAACGACACAAAATCAGATTTTAGATCCAAAAATCAAATACAGGCTCGTATCTGAGATTCAATGATTAGGGTGGGGGAGGTAAAACCAAAAAAAAATTTTTCAGTCATGGAGGGGAGGTATTGTAATTCGATTTTGCAAAAATAAACTTGTTTTTTTTGGTCAAAAAAGCCATTTTTGAAAGTTTTTTTGGTAAAAAATACCATTTTTTAGTGAAAAAATTAGACAAAAAATTTTTCAAAATCGGAAAGCATAAGGGAGACCCTTAGTCAAACTTTCAATTTTTTAGGAACGTCCCCCCACCTCCCACGCTCCCCTGATTATACTACTAAGAAACCACTTTTAAAAATAATTTCTCCCAATTAAAACAAAGTAAAATATCACATTACTGTGTAAACAAACACCTACCATAAACAAGTGATCGAACGAATTCTGGGACATTAGTTATTTCGAGAAGACCTGCGTGTCCTGTTCCATTCTTATGTAAAGATTCAAGGCGTACAACTTCTGAATCAGTAACATCTAAACAGGTTTAGTTCAATTTACGCCATATAAAAAAAAGAAATAACCGTTATTAGACCCGTCGCAAGAACCCGAATAACCACGCAATTGAGCATGAACTTCAGCTAGTTCATCGGCTTGTCGATTTACCTTCTTTTGGAGAGACTAAAAGTTTATTTTGTTATATAATAAATATTATTATTTGCAATTTCCTCCTACATGCAATTAAAGAAAAAATTTTCATTCCTTTTATACAGAACTAACCGTTTTAATACTTCATCCCCACCAATTTCGTTGAACAATCTTACAAAGAATCATCTCCAACTGTCAGATCAAAATCTATGTCAAAATGAATTTTATGTTAAAGAGCACAAAAAATATATCGAAAAACGTGAAAATATTTCCCCCGTGAGACGCCTTTGTGGGCCTAGTGGCCAAAATGTGTTATTTTGAGTTTAAAAGCTAGTCTCATAACTTTTTATGATTAAAAGCTTTTTCCATAATTCTTTTTGTATCTGTTAGGAAGTGAAAAGACACAAATGATGATATACTTTTGCCTTCATGGATAAAAACGCTTTACAAAAATGAAACCATTTTTCTGAGGAAAAATCGTACTTTTGATAGTCTAAATTAGACTTTATTTGGCTCGTCTCGACTTTAAATAGACTTAAAAAACTGTTTCTGGGTCAGAAAAACACTTTCTGATCGTTTTTAGCATAAGTTATGAAAATTCGATTTCGATCCCGAGGGGCCCTCAAGGCTATATTTCAGGCCCAAAATAATACATTCTGGGCTACAGGCCCACAGTGTCTCAAAGGGAAATTTTATCACGTTTTTCAATATATTTTTTCGAACTCTAACATAAAATTCATTTTGACATATATTTTGACCTGACAGTTGGAGATGATTCCTTGTTAGTAGTCCCATTTCTATTATATCTACGGTTGTAGTTTTTGCCAATGTTTTCGAAGATAACGATTAGTTACTATATACGTTTGATCTTTCAGTAAATAGTGTAATATAAACAAATAAACAGGTATGTGTGTAAATTAGACATCGGTGTAGTGAAAACCTTCGAAACAACATGTATTTTATTGAAACAAGGACAATCCGTTTACTCCCAACTTTTTCACATTTTGATTAAAAAGAATCTTTTTAAGGGGCGATGTGTCGAAATATCGAAAATATCTCTCTAGGGCAGGGCTCGGAATGAGTCTGATTTCAGAAGTGTTCTGATTTTGGGCAGTATAATCTAGTGAAAATCTGATTTTTGGGTTCGAAATCTGATTTGTTGACATTTTTTCTGATATTCATTAGTTTGTAGCGATATTTTTTTCCTACCATCACCTCCTGTGCAAATTTTCGAGATATCGTCTCTTAAAAAGTTTAGTGTTAGTGTTTTTCAGGTAAGAAAACAGATAGTGTTTAAAATAAAATTTGCATAATACACATGATCACATAAAATAATAAATCATAAGTACAAATAAAAGCATATAAACTAAAAAATTAAGAAGCAAAGGGACTAAATAAAACAGAACGCCAAACACAAGGAATCGTCAATAAAGCTACATAACACTTGTGCAATAAATTTGTGCTAATACTTAGGTGCGATTTTAGATAGGAAGTAAAACTTGAGGATAGTGGATTAGAAGTTTTTACCAAATTTTCGGACACCATATTTCCAAGCGGATATTGACCGGAGCTGGTACTTGCGGAGCCATCCATTGACCCATCATTACCCTTAAAAAAGTTAATAAGTTTTTCTTTAAAAAAGTTTATTATGGCTATACAGGGGAGGAGGGGGAACAAAAGTTCCGACTATAAGGACGGATAACTGACCAAGGAGGGGAAAAGTTCTGACCTAACAGTAAACATTTCGAATTTGGTTTTCCTTTTTTGACGAATTATACCCAAAAATGTTCGATACTATTCGTAGATCAACGTACGATAAAAATTGATTTTGGATAATGCAAAAAGAAATTGCTCAGTGGTATCGAATCCATGACATAAAAAGTGAACGTCCAGCACACTATCCACTAAACTATTCGTGCCTTTGGTGATCATCCAACAATTTTGTAGAAAGTCAATAAAAAATTGAACTTTAAACCCATATTTAGCACAACAGGACATTTCGAGGAAAAAATATTTATTGTACGTTGATCTACGCATCATAACAAACATTTTTTGGCATCATTAGTCAAAAAAGGAAAAATCAAGTTCGACATGTTTACTTTACTGTAAGGGACAAAATAATGACCAAAGGATCAAAAATCTTCACCGAACGATGTTTCAAGTAAGGAAAAAGTGCCTCACTCGCTTCAATTGAAACATCATCCGGTCAGGACTTCCCCCTTGTAATTCCAAAAATGGCATGAAATGATCTGTTGATTAAAAAAGAATTTTCATTCTAAAAAAATTTTAGTTTGTCCCTTTGACTACTTCCAAAGAGGAACCTAATGGTTTTAATTCATTTGAAATTTGGCGCTTAACATTCCAGTATGGCTCATCTAAACCTTCATTACTAACGATTAGCATATTTACTTCATCTTCGTCGTCGACAGGAAATGTTAGTTGATAAAAATGATCAATAGATTTCGACGCAGAAATTGACATAGATGACCCATTAAAATATCTAGGCGTACCATTCAAAATATCCTCATAGAAAATCTCAGTCTCCATTATTACCGGAAATTAAAGACTTAAAAATTAGAATGAATCATACAACTCCAACTCGAAAATTGAGCACGAAAAAATAGATAATTTAGCCGCACATCGAATGACCGCAAATAAAATGAAGATGAAATTATGACAAGCACCTTGAAAATAGCTATAGAGACACTCTTTGCGTGGTTGATTCAAAAGCCAACGCGCTCTCCTATTATAACCCGTAAAGTGAATCAATATAGTGCGAGCCTTCGAATAATAGTGGAAGGCAACAGCTGGGAGAGGAAAATGAGGTTTGTTTGGAAAAACTAAATCAGGATGAATAAATTCTAATAACATAATAACAATTTGTGTGTGGATTATTTCACGGCAACAAATTTGCGATTGGTCTATGAGCATACAAATCAAATGGAAAAAGGTTGCTGCTTTTTTAAACAAATTTCAAATTTGTAGACAAAAACCTGTAAATAATCCGATAAATAGTCAATTCTTATCACCAAAAAATGATTCAACTCGGCAAAAAGAAGAAGAGCACTACTATCGATTCATTGTGTAAATAAAACCAAAAAGAATAAAATGTAAATTTTTTGGATTTCCTGAATAATTACTCCTACAGGGTGAGCCAAAAAACGTAATTTTGCATTTTTGGTGAAAATTTTTCAAAATTTTTTTTTTTTAATGAAAATGCCTCCCTGATTCAGGGAATGGAGTTGGTGTATTGANAATTTTAAAATTTTTCACCAAAAAAACGCAAAAGTACGGTTTTTTTTTGGCTTGCCCTGTACTCAAGTTTCAATCATAGAAAGCTCATAAAAATATCTTTGAATCATAAAATATAAAAAAAGATAGAAAGTACTTTTTCTCACATCAACATGTCAAAAATCATATATGCGTTTGAACGCGATTACATTATCGATGGCTACTAAGCGACTTTCCGAAGCCTATGCAAATCTTTTTTTAATGCGTTCCTATCAATCGCAGCAAAAACCGGCTACTTAACGCTAGTGGACATTAGAAATGAATCAAATCAAAAAAGAAACCAGAACCTATCAAAAGATTTTTCGTCAAAAAATAAGATCAAATTTCAATCAAAGGATTTTATATATATAGGATTAAAAAATTAGACGGATATTCTTTAAGATCCATAACTTAAGAAAATATGGGTGAGAAAAGATCGATTCTAAACTGTTTGCCTTTTCGAACAAATTGAGCGGTAGTGCACGAAAGACCCACTACTCCTTTCTACTTAAGTACAAAACTCTGTGTGAAATACATCACACAATACGTGACCGACATATGAAATATAAGATCTCAAGTCGTCGCTCTGACCTATCAAAGAACAATGAATATCCCAAATCACTAAATTAATATCTAACAATTTTAAAATGCGTTATATGAGAAAGATTTTCAACAAGTGGACATTTTTCAATCAATAAAAAGAGAAAGTTTAGGTGATTCTGGAAGAAAAAAATCCCTAGACAATTCCTTTCATAGCCATCCATTGGAAATTAGCTCTTCTTTTACGACTAACAAAAAATTTTTAAACACTCAAATACAATATATAAACAAGTCAACTGGCTAATTAGAAAATATATAGGAGGATGTCGACCTTTCAAAAATAAATCAAAATGACAAAGGATGGATAGATAATCTTATTCAAGAAAGATTTTAAAGCCGATATAAAAACCTGTTTTTTTCCAAGGTTCTTTTAAAGTGCCACCCAACAAGTTTTAACCAAAAATATAAAAAACATACTTGATTAGCTTCATAAAGTCGAGACTCCAAATCTATGATGATTTGATTTCTTTCTTCCAACTCTCGGCTATTAAAGCTAAAAAAAACAGAAATAGATAAATGCTAAAAGGCCTGAGAACTTTGGCGCTCTAGGACATTTCATAAAGAACCTTCACAACGATATAAAAAATCGTGGATGGGCAATTCACAACGAATATAAATAGGGACCGTCGGGGCTCTTCAGGAACCGCAAAAGGTTTTGTCCAAAAAGTCGAATTTTGGTCAACAAATCGAAAATGGGCCAAAAATAGAACTTTGGCCAAAAAAAAACGAATTTTGGCCTATTTTTTCAATGATTTTTTTCTAGTTGGAAACAGGAAGGACGCTTTTTCCTTATGTTTCTTTGTACGTTTCCCTTCTTTTTCAGCGGCTATTTTCTCATAGAAAAATCCGTTTTTGATGCAGTTTTTCAGTATACGGTTTTTTCTGGTATTTACTTTACCATCACACATTGCTTTCTACCAACCAATTCATATTTCTAATTATACTTACTCAAGTAACTTCCGCATTTCACGAATGAGTCTTTCTTGATTGAGTTCTTCTTCAAATTCATGTGGTGAAGTTGAAGAGCCATCGTCTGAATTCGAACCGGACCAATGCCCGCTGTCTGGTGAATAGTTTGAAGGGCTAGCGGTTTTTCGCTCAAATTGCTGACTTAACATGGCACGGTAGATAACATTCTTTTCACGGAGTCTAAAAAGCATTCACATGAAATGAACATTTACAAGCTGCTTACTCATCGTTCTCTTCCATTAGCCTTTCAAACAACTTTTCAAAATCTTCATTCCGTAATTGGCCTTTGTTTGACAAGCTAAAAAGAGATGTTATAAATAAGTGGCGTACGCAGACTCCTGGGGGCAGTACCAATGCAGAAAAAATTTCATGAGGGGGGATAAGGGATAATTTACAGACTTTCAGAACTATCGATTAGGTATCCACTGAACGTGAAATTTTTCGAAAAAAAATTTGTTTTGGAATTGATCCTTCTAGGGGTAATTTTATGCGGAGAATCTGAATTTCACATTTTTGAGACCTGAAAATCTCAAGAAATGGCTATTTATAAGTCACATTTTGACAAGAATCATATGACATGTAATTCGATGTTCAAATTTCGATGCGTAAACACATACACACACCACCAAAAATGACCAAAATTGTATATTCATTTCTAAGATAACTGTAGGAAAAAAGAGGCACAGTAAAGATGCAAAAATTTGTTAAGAGGTCATTTCGCTAAATTTATTATCTTGGATAAGTTTGAAAAAAATGTTAGACAAAGAAATTTTCAAGAAGTGAAAATGACAAAATCGCATCGTCATATCCAAACATGGTGTAAACAAAAAAATTTTTCACGTTCAGTGGGATACCTAATCGATACTAGTTCCCAACATTCCCCATTTTTCAATATTAGTGAGTAATTACACCCTTATTCCTGCCTACAGCACTGGGAGGAGGAAGTACGGTCAGTTGAAAAAATTCAAAAATAGACGAGAAATCAAAATTTGTTCGCCATAGCAAAAAAATCCTTGTTTTCCGGTCTTTTGGGCCGGAGTGGAGGTGGTGGCGGCCGCATCCCCTTCTCATACAAATTCATGAAAATTCGAATCATAACCAAAAACGCATCGTCACTTCCGAACATGGTGTGATAAGTTCTTACGATATAAAGTTTTGAATTTCGATTTTCAACTTCGAAATTGTCAATTCAATCTCTTGAAGCTTCATTGCGTCATAGGTTCGAAGGGATGATACTCTCTCAGCACTTTCCATAATTTTCTTTGTCTCCAACACGTTTTGAAGGCGTTCATTTTCTCGGGTTTGTTGATTCAGCCTAAAAAAGAACAGTACTTTAGTTGTCAAAATACAGGGTGAGCCAAAATAACCGTACTTTTGATTTTTTAGGAGAAAATTTAAAAAAATTTTTCAAAAGTCACCTATAAGCGTTTTCAAGTTTTTTTCGATGCGCACAATCAATTTCTCGCATGAAAATACCTTCTTTATAGATGATTTTTGAAAAAATTTCACCAAAAAACTCAAAGTACGGTTTTTGGTTCACTCTATAATGTAGATCTTGTAAACTACCTTCTCCTGAGCTCATTTATCATTGTTTGTTGCTCTTTAATTAGATTAATTTCGTTCAAATCAGATGAGGTCTTTCCCGTATTTAAAGCATTGATTGGTTCCCTTCTTATACTATTTTCGCGACTAAACTCGGGATTTGTCATCAATTCCACGTTCTGGAGCAGCTGCTCTCGCATTTGATCCCGTTCCGTTTCGGCTCTTCGTCGTCCTTCTGATTCTGATGCTATAAAAATGTCCAAACCACGCTTTTCTTCAATTGTTCGGTTTAGGTCAGAAGTTATTTTTTCATGCTGAGATCGAAGAGCTTCCAGTTCAGCGCTGGTGGTTTCTTTGAAGACTTCATGTTGTTTAGTGATCTAAATTTGCATGTTAACACAAAAATAATGTGAGAATATTGTCCATTTTTTAAATTTAATATTAGAGATCGAAGATTTTGATCATCAAAATCGATCAAAACTGCATGTTTTTACTCTATTACGATC
>OZJO01001342.1:41074-53788 GCA_900406225.1 Acrobeloides nanus
ATTTAGGATCGGCAACTTGATGTATTGAAGGATAGAAAATTATTTTCACGCCTCGGAAATGCGCGCAATCGATTCCCGCATAGAAAAATGTCAAACAATGCTTTTCCGGTTAGAGTAAAAAAATTCGAATCCAGACCCCTGTCATTTGCGGTCGCTATTGGAAGCTAGTAACCAACAGGTCTTTTATCGCTGAGAAAAATCATACCTTAAGTTCTTTGAGTCGTCTCTTAGCCAGCCAACGGCGTACACAGCATTGTACACGAATAATCTTCCTTATACGCTTGATTTGTTCCCTTCGTACCAAATAGCCACGGAAATATCGTTGAATAGTGGTAGCGGTTTTCTCGTAGCGCACCTAAATGATATAGTTTCAAAACCACCAAAGAACAGAATGCGTTAAAAGCTCGCGATCACTTTTTCAAATGGTGATATTTGGCTATAGAAGTCGATTTTTGAAGAAATTTTCGATATTTCTAGGATTTTTCTATGCGCCGAACAAGAATCCGCTGTTATTTTCTCGGAAATATGGTCAAACATGGCTTATAAAATAGACCTTTTTTGAGATCTTACCCTCGTAGAAGTACTTCCCCGTGGTCAAAATCAAAAATTCCTTCGTATTCCCTCAATTCGAAAAAGCCCTGGATACCAAATTTCAGCCGATTTGGAGAACCTTTGACCACGGGAAGGTACCCCTTGCGAGGGTAAAATACTGAAAAAGGTCTGTTTTTGTAAACCATTTTTGATCATATTCCCGAAGTCTGTGAGAAAAAATCATGATGGATCCTTGTTCGGCGCATAGAAAAATCCTAGAAATATTGAAAAATTTGCCAAAAATCGACTTCTATAATCAAATATCAACATTTTAAACAAAGTGATCACAAACTTTTCCCGCAACCTGTATAAAAGTTTCACTATGTGCTTACTTTCATAAATTCTCGACGAGCCAATAGCCCACGGTAGAAACATTGTACAGCAAGAACTGAACTTCGAATTTGCTGGAACCGTTTTTGGCAGATGAATCGGCGATAGGCAGTCTGAATACAAATTGCGGCACGGTGCATTTGAAGAAACTTGATGCGGCGATAAGCCATGTGAGCTCGCATATATGCCTAAAAAAATTAGACACTCCAGTGGCGTAGCTAGGAGGGGAATTTTTTCTAAAAACACTAATGGTTCCCCATAACAATTTTTCACCAAAAATGACCAAAATTTCATATTTTTTCACAAAAAGGTCCAAATTTTTCCATTTTTTCTATAAAAAATTGCAATTTTCCGAGCATTTTCAGCTCAAAAACAAGTATCCTTATCAAGGTCAAAAATTTTTTTGAAAAGGTTCCCCCTCCATTCTTGGAGTCTTGCTACACACACCACTGTAACACTCTTTCAAAAAATTTACTAACCTGAATATGTAGAATAGCCTCCCGTATTTGCTGGTATCGGCGTCTAGCCACAAAGCCGCGGTAGGTCTTCTGGATAACCACGGCAGCTTTCGAAATTACTTCTTGGCGGAATTTTTCCAATAGAGCAACTTGGCCTGTTCGAAAGAACACTTTCGTTTTTCCCAGAGCAAATTTTCCCTAAAAAATTCATTGTTTAAAAATTTTATACAGGGTGTTTAAAAAAACCACCATCTGATAATTTTTTGGTGAAAATTTTTCAAAAACTTTTTTTCTCCAAAATGACTTATTAGGGGTAATCTTATGCGAGAAATCGATTGCGCGCATCAAAAAAACTTGAAAACGCCTTTCAGATCATAAAATATAAGATTTTCGTATTTTTTCAGTTAATTTCGGTAGAAATTCCTACTTGAAACTTGGATATTTCGTGGTCTGGAGGCGTTTTCAAGGTTTTTCGATGTGCGCAATCGATTTCTCGCATAAAAATACCCCCTAATGAGTAATTTTGGAGAAAAAAGTTTTTGAAAAATTTCGCCAAAAATGACCAAATGGCGGTTTTTTTGGAACAGCAACTTACATCATCCAACCATTTCTCACAAGCTTTCTTTGCGAATTCTTTTGGGCGATCACGCCAAGTCGTTTTTCCCTCCGGGTATAGCACTCTGTATCTCCTTGCAAAATCATCATAAGGCCATCTAAAAAATTTTCAGATCAAGGGGCAAAAAGATAGTACCACCCATCAGTGGATGGTACACAACCCAGGGTAGATGGGTGTTACGCGCTACCACCAACTTTTTAGCACCCCTGGATAAGAAATCTGAAAGCAGCCAGCCCTACCTTGATGGATATCCAGCAGCTGAAATTCGTACAGTTTCAAGTACTCCACAAGCACGTAGCTGTTGGATGGCTCGTTTTGGCTCAAAGTAGAAACTCTCTTTCTCATCATTTGGCTTAATACAGCGAACATAATGGGGACGAGTTGAACTCAGCACAGTGATCAGTTCTTTTAAGGAATCACGAAATTGGAAGGCAACAGTTTTCTTTCTCTTCGCACCCGACGATGAAGAAACCAATACCTCACGGACAACTTCTTTTAAAAATTTGAACTAAAAAATAAAAGGCCACTTAAAGGATCGTTAAAAAAACCCGGAATATGAGCAATTTTTTATGCTTTTCGAATTTTTTCTTCAAAAATCCTAAAAATAACCCATATACGGGTAATTTTAATTCGATTGTGCGCATTCCCGAAGCTTAAAAATGCTACCTAATTCAAGAAAGTAAGTGTGTAAAAGCTAAAAATACAAATTTACACACTTACTTTCCTGAATCAGAAAGCATTTTCAAGCTTCGGGAATGCGCGCAATCGATTTCCCGCATAAAATTACACCTATATCGGTCATTTTTAGGATTTTTAAAGAAAAATTTCAAAAAAAACATGAAAAAATCGCTCAAATTCCGGTTTTTTTAAATACACTCTGTAAATACTTACACTTGTATTATCAATAACTTTAAGCAGTTGTTCATTCACTGTATCCTTGTTCTTCTCCAGAAACCCATCAATCTTGTATGATACTGATGCAGCAAAATGTCGTACAATAAAAGAGGGATCTTGGAACTTCGGCATTTGTAGATGCTCGCACTTTTTCAACTTCGGACAATTGGCCATTTGACTCAACCAGGCTTGGTCGGTTCCACGTGCCATTTTACATTGTTCATCAAGGTAGTCAATAATCCCAGGCCGGCTTTCAATTAAATCGATACAGGGTTGATTATCATAGAATTCCACTGCAGTGACATTTAGCTCCTCTCTTTCATATTCTGCTTGTTCCAATTTGAAAACGTGCTAAAAGGCAGTGGGTTTAAAGAAGTTAAAATGCAAAATAAACGTGCCAAATTGAATTGCTGCTGTAATTTCTCATTCGCATAATTTATACAAAATTGTTCGAAGCTGTTGGTTTCAAATGTTTCAAAGCTAAAAATGGAAATTTAAAAACCATAGAACCGCGTAGCGTGTTACAGCAACACTTGTAGGACTAAGGTATAATTCAGGGATGCCAAGTGCTGCTGATGTTTTCGAAAAAGTGCTGATTTTGAGATGTCAAATCTGGCAAAATCCAGTGTCAAATCTGATTTTTGAGATGCGAAATTTTGTCAAATTTATAAATATAATGGAAAATTAGCATTTTGCTGATTTTGAAGTTGGTAGTATCTGCGGTTTTTGTACCCTCCCCTTCTCATGGGGGTATCTCCATGAAAACTCAGTTAACTTCGGTCCCGCACCTACATCTAAAAATCACTGTTAGCTACTTATTATATTATAGTGAAGTGAAAAATACCCATAGATGTCGAGCACACCAATAAAACGTGGAACATGAGATCTTTTATTCTTTTTAGTATCACCTTCCATAAGGGATTCATTAACTTTATCCACAATCCAATTAAAAAGACAGGAATACATCATCTTGGCTAGTGCATCTCGATTGGCAACAGCCTAAAAAAGAATCTTATATTCTCATTACATTTCGACAAATTATCATTTTTGATGAAAAAATGGAAAATTTCGGATACTTTTGGTAAAAAAATTGGAAATTTTGGTGAAAAAAAGAGAAATTTTGGACAGTTTTAGTGAAAAATGGGAAATTTTGCCCATTTTTGGTGAAAAAATTACCTCAAATTGTGTAAGCGGTTTTCGGACAGTCTCACCGCCGGCGCTAATTTCTCTATTGATCAGCCATGTTCTCAATGCACTTTCATTCAAATTCAATAATTGATCACATAATTTCTTAGTATACGTAAAAGATTCAGGCTAAAAAATGTACAGAGTGAGCAAAGAACCGTACTTTTGTATTTTTGGTAAAAAATTTTCAACATTTTTTTTTCAAAAATCACCTATAAGGGGTATTTTCATGCGAGAAATCGATTGCCCGCTTTCTCGCATGAAAATACCCTTCTTATAGGTAATTTTCGAAAAAAAATTTCGACAAAAGACGCAAAAGTGCGGTTTTTTGGCTCACTCTGTAACTCAAAAAATGACACACAACTTACCAAAATAGACGCAATGTCATTTGAAGCTTGAAATTGAATATTTCCAATAACAAGGATTCCGACAAGCAATCGAAATATCTCAATTAGTCTATCTTGAGGTAGATTTAACAGCTCGAATGCTTTGACAAATTCTAGAAAGTCTTTTTCGTCATCTACTCCTGGAATTATTGGGTCTTGGCCTTGATTTAAATAGTGATATTCCATGGCATCTTCGAGTTCAAATGACTTCAATAATGGGTGTTTAGCTGCAGCACAAAGTTGGTAGAAAATATGATAATTCCTTTCATAAAGCGACTAAAAAGTAAGAATTGTTTGAGAAATGCTTGTTTTTAAGCAGAAAATGAAACTTTTTGATGAAAAAATTTAAATTTTTTGTAAAAATTTGGTCATTTTTGGTGAAAAATCATAATTGGAGATCATTAGAATTTTTGAAAAAATTTGGGACAAGTATAAGACCCAGAGAGCAGCGCCCCTGGGCTCTGCCTATTTTACTGTTAGGACAAAAAATGTGACAAAATTACCTGATTTGAGACTCGAGATTTTTCCAAAAGATAAGTTCTCATTTCAGCACCGGCAATTGTAAATTTTTCGGTGAAGTTGATTTGAATAAATTTTCCGAATCGTGACGAATTATCATTTCGTAGTGTTTTCGCATTTCCTATAGCTTCCATAATAGGGTTCGAGGCTAGAACACGACTTTCAATTCCAGGTGATGAATCATGAGATCTTCGACTGCGACTTGAAGCAACATTAGCTAGATATCTATAAAATTCGTGTTATAGAAAAAACAAATGTGTGATAAAATATAGATTTACCTCATAACAAATTTGGCTGAGACCGTCTTGCCAGCACCACTTTCTCCGGAGACAATAATAGACTGATTCTTGCCGTATTCACACATATCAAAGTAGGCTTCTTCTGATATAGCATAAATATGGGGATCATATTCTCGGACTTGTTTCCCAACACCTTGGTAAACCTTAATACAATTCCATAACATTATTTAATTTAAAAAATTACCATGATAACTTCATCGCCATAAAGTTGAGAACAATCGGCGTACTTAAAAAATTTGTGTAAAATGTAATTTTTNTTAATTTAAAAAATTACCATGATAACTTCATCGCCATAAAGTTGAGAACAATCGGCGTACTTAAAAAATTTGTGTAAAATGTAATTTTTTAACAAAAAAGGATAAGTGTTTAGCCTCTCCCCAAAGTATTGGGTCCCACTTTTACACTCCACCCTAACTGGGCTAGTTGAGTAAACGTACAATCCTTCCATCTATACATTAAAAAAGTAGTACCGGATTTATTGCAACTAGGACTATTCCACAGTAGGTGTAAATTATATTCCGCTTTTCAAATCGATGGCGAAGATTAAAGAGCACTAAAAATTGACAAATTGGGATAGTTTAGACGAGCTAAAAACAACCTGCAGGCTCGTGGAGATAACTAAGGCTAGTGAGATCATCTTTTCCAATTAAAATATCTGGGTTGCATAAAAATGGGAGGTCTGATTCAGATTTAATCTTGTGTTCTAATATCTAAAAAGATCGGCAAAGTTATTTATGTGTTATCGCTCTCCAATCCCCCAATAGCGTGTTTATATGTAAATAAAATTTCCAAAATTCACCGAACTTTTGCCGGTCAACCATTCTTATTCCCCGAACTTTTGCCGATCAACTATTCCTATTCCCCGAACTGTTGTCGAAATTCCTCTCGATCTTTCCCCTGATAACAAATAATACCTCGTCATCAAGTTCAGCTCTGACTTTAATTAATTTTGAGGCAAAACTTAGGTTTTCTAATAGCTCAACGCTAATCCAAACATGTTCAGGGTGTTTAATCCAAACTCTAGTTCCCTTCCGAAAATTTTCCAATGGAAATGAATCGTTTCTACCAAGCGTATAAGTGCCATCATCAATTACCATTTTAGCTATAAAGATTTATATAGTAAAAAAATATAGAAGTATAAGTTATTCATAAAAAACAGAACGAAAAAAGAAAATAGTTAAAAACAAAGAAAATGACACTTTGGTACTAGTATGAAGTAGTACCCATTCAAAAATTTTTTTCCAATTTGGTCAACCATGGGGTGAATCATAGTTAAGAAAATTGAACAAATTTTTTTGAGGGGTACTCAATAAAAGTGTCGATAGTCTTCTCCCACCATCGCCTACAATTTTTGGAGCTATTGTGACTCGGGGGGGGGGATCATCCCAGGGTCAAAAATCGAAAAAAAATTTCGATTTTTGACACTAGAGTGACCCCGTCAAATCAAACGTTCCGAGCTCGTCTGCACAGACATTACACATTTAACGTAATAGAATAAATAAGCGCCTTCGATAAAGAAAAATTTATTGATCAAAGTAAAAAATTTAGTCGTACCTTTTCTTTTTTTGAAATGACGTGGCAGTGATAAGCTCAAGCGCACGCAGTTTTTGAATGCCAAAAGAAATATAACAAAAAACACACCGGCTCACACAAGATAAAAAGTTTGTCAAACAAATATGGAAATTGAGAATGTATGGATTACGAAACACGAGCGCACGTAATAATAATATGGACGAAAGCAGTGAGGGACGGCCCAGTAACAGTTACGGGGGACATTTTCATATCAGCGACGCGAAAAACCATAAAGTCAAATAATGAGAAGTATTATTTGTTGCCCCTCATATTTTTGAATGAAATAGATTAATTTCTTTGTCCAACATTTTTTATAGGTAAACATTTTGGGTAAAAGAGATTGGTAAAATCATGAAGACATTCTCATGAAAAATGATTAAGTGAGTGTGTAAAGTTTTTAAAAAAACAAACTAAAACGAAGTGAAATATGATGGTGTATCGATCGGCGGGGCAGGATTTCTCGACAAGGGAAAAAAATTTTCAAAAGTTAGCTTAATCCCCTTTATGCTTTTTTTGAAAATTTGGCAAAATTTTTGGAAAAACATAAGGGGGAGGACCAACACATCTGAACAAGTATCCCCCAATTAAAAAAATGACAAAAAATTATCAAATTTGAAAATTGTTTTGGGTTATTGAAACGAAAACATGAATCAGAATTTTCGTTTCAATAACCCAAAAGAATTTTCAAATTGGATAATTTTGGTGTCATTTTGTTCGCCTCATTTAGCTATAAAAAATTGCTACAATGTTCATTTGATGAAAATTGAAAAAATCAATGCAAAAATCGATTTTTCTGCTTAAAAAATTCAAAAAAGTTTGTGTATTACAACGAAAACATGTACATAACATTTCGAACGCAATTATCTCGAAAACTACAACGATTCAGAAGTTGTCATAAGAACAAAACATGCTCCATTTTTCATGAACTTTCCGAATATCAACAAAAATTGGCAAATTTTTTCCCGCTGGACTGGTCCTTTAAGGTCATTCCGATTAGAAAATATCCGAAGATCTGGCGGAAAAATTTTTTGTGTGGTCATCGATTGTTGGGGTGTATTCTTGAGAAAAATACCCAGGTACCAGCCGATTAAGGTAAACACAGACTCGACCCGGTCGATGCGTCACTGCATCTTCATCGATTCTAGCAGGCTCTTTTCTTCCACTCTGCCACTTAGCTTGGTCACACATTGTTGCATTGTCAAACACTTGACTCAAACAACCATTTCTAAAGGTAAAAGAGTTCTTTCTATTGGGCAGCAAGGCAGTAGAAACTTTCTTTAGGGCCCGCTTACAGGTCACTCGCAGGGCTTGCGAGTGACACGCGAGTAGGCCCTTTCAAGGCTAAAATTTACTCGCATGATGGTTTTTCAAAGGTTCTTATAGTGGCCCTGAAAGGGTCTACTCGCGTGTCACTCGCAAAAAATGTCGAAAATATTGCCAAATTTGAAAATTTTGATGTAAAATTGTCATTTTTTGATAAAAAAAATTGCAATATTTATTGAGAAATAGAAAAATTAGACATGTATAATGTTACTGGAAAATCTGATTTGCCCTAGCAATTTTCACTGTCCTAAAATATTTTTATGTGATTTTCACTAATCCAAAATTGATTTTAGGCGATTTTTACTGCTAAAATATTTTCAGACGTTTTTTATTGCTCCTAAATTATTTTTTGGAGATTCCCACTTGCCTAAAAAATATTTTAAGCAAGTGAGAATCTCCAAAAAATAATTTAGGAGCAGTAAAAATCGACTAAAAATATGTTGGGAGCAGTAAAAGTTTGATCTTCCGGTAACATATACAGTCAACCCTCGATTATTCGACCTCCTCGGGAGGGATCGGATAATCGAATCGACAGGAGGGGGTCGGATAATCGAGGTTCGAGATATCGATTATCCGACCCCCCCCCCCTCCTTCGGGAGGAGTCACTATTGCAAGGTTTGATGTACAGTTAACCCTCGATTATCCGACCTGGAAGGAGTCGGATAATCGAGGGTTGACTGTACAAAAATTTTCGAATAAGTAGTGCACGGCCAGAATTGATCAACGCAATAAAAAATCTTAAAAACAAAATTTCCATCCCGCATAACTTTTAAGACGAACGAAAACGACTCGAGCCAAACGAACATACATACCAAATTCGAATATGCAATGCAATTGAATGATCAAACACACATCGAAAAATGATCTTGTGCTCAACCCTTGACCTAAAAGTCATTGTAATAACTCGCGCAATGAGAACATTAGGATTGCCTCTTCCTTATTTCGAAGTGCAATATCCTAAAATAAAAAGTTCGGAGATACAAGAGATTTTAGGTGCGATTATTTTCTTCCATACGAAGAATTTTTTGCGGGAAAGTGAAAGAGGGGAATAAAACGCGGCGATGAAGATGAATTAGAGGGAGAATCAACTTGTGAAATCCTAGAAAATGGGGGTTAATTTGCGCTTCACCGTTGTTTATAATTTTACGTGCGCGGTGAACATAGAAAAATAAGTATAGCCGAAGATTAAAATGATGGAGCAGAAGAAGATCGGACAAAAAATTTTTCTGGCGTTTCATTGTTCACTCCTCTTATGCATTTTGGCTACGAGCCAAGCAAAAATTCGTCATCTCCAGGGCCGTATCCAAGATTTGGTTTTGGGGGGGGGGCTTGAACGTGAAAAAATGCATTTTTCTTAAGAAATTTTTTAAAAAATGGCCATTTTTTCAAAAATTTGGCCGTTTCGGGGGGCTTGAGCCTGCTTAGACCCCCTGGATACGGCCCTGGTCATCATACACACACCCCGATTCCCTGAATCAGGGAAACGTTTTCGGGAATGCGCGCAATCGATTCATCGCATAAATTTTTCCCCCAGAAAGTCATTTTCAGGCAAGAAATCTAAAAATTTTCGATTTTCGCTTCAATACACACACTCCGATTCCCTGATTCAGGGTCAGGGAAGCGTTGGAAATGTGCGCAATCGATTCCCCGCATAAAATCAACCTAGGGTAATTTTTGAAAAAAAATTTCGGGTCGAAAAAACATGAAAAAATCGCCCAAATTCCGTTTTTTTATAATATACATCCTGTAATAGTCGTCCGCAAACTGTTTTATCTGTTTAGTATGGATTAACTTTTTTTGTTCATGTACAAAACTAGTTTATAGTGAAGTTTTTAAAAATTTTTATTGAAAACAACCCATAAAGGGGATAAAAATATACTACGTCCATAAATTAACAAATTAGCAAAGAAATAACAAAGAACAAGTAAGAAAAAAGAAAAAGTCTGTCATCATGGTTTCCATGACTCATCAAGAAACAGATGTTCATCCCGCCAAAAAAACGAGTGGTCATTCTCGCCAACTGACTGCCTATTCGACCATTTTCAGCAGCAACCGGAATAGAATAGCTCTTCTGACCCCTTACCTGCAGTTTGCGTTTTTATAAATGACCTTACCGGTGTTGAGAAACAACAATCACTTTTGGTTGCTGCTGCTGAACAATCTTCCTCTCCTTCCGTGTGCGGCTTTATGGTTTTTCGAAATCGACTAATTTTGCGCGCGGGGATTATGGGAACCGTCTCGTTTCACAACGCCTATTGTACGAACCCATCACAACAATGAACTTAGGCTTTCGACAAAAAATGAAAGGAACTCAAAGAAAAACTTTTAAGGATTAAAAAAGTTGAAAGAAAGATTAAACGGTTGGTATAAAATTACATCATAAGAGTGAAAAAAATTGAAAGGAAAAAATAAAGCAGCTTATGGAGGTCGAATTAGCAACTTTGTTGTCGTCTAAATTTCAGACAGAGGGGTTTTCGACGCATGTAGCGGAAATCCGCTTTTCTTTAGAAAATAATTTTTTGGAGCTAGTTCACTTGTTGGGAGAGGCACTTTATGATCAAAAAGTCGAAATTTTTTAGGCTTAGATCTAGGCCTAGATCTTAAGATTAGGCTAAGACCTTAACCTAAGCTTAGGTCTTAGACCTTAGGATTAGGCCTTAGGCTTAGCGGGACAGGGTCAAAAAGTCGAAATTTTTTCTTTTTCGACCGAAAACACCCTATTAAGCTACTGTTACAATGGGCGGAAATCGGAGCCGAAAATCGGAAAATTGGACAAAAAGTGGTTACAATGCAACCGAAAATCGGAAGCCGAAAAACGGAACCGGAAATCGGAAATGTGGTTACAATGAGCGATTTTTCGATTTTCCGATTTTCGGACCCGTTTTTCGGAAAATCGGGTTTTTCGGAAAATGTGGTTACAATGAGCGATTTTTGGCTCCGATTTTCGGAAAACCGGAAATTTTTTCCGATCAGATTTTTCGATCGGATTTTTTTATCGGATTCCGATTTTTTGAGATGTGTTAAAGGGGGATCCAGATAGGTCATTCTCCGACAAAAAAATTTTTTCTAAAAATGATCTTACTACCCCTAATTTTATGCGGGGAATAGATTGCGCGCATTCCCGAAGCGTTAAAACGCTTTCTTGACCCTGATTCAGGGAAGGTGGTGGGTGTATTGAAGCGAAAATCGAAAAAGTTCGATTTTTCGCCGGGAAACCGGCTGTATAGGGGTTTTTCTAGAGGGAGAATCGATTGCGTGCATTCCCGAACTTTGAAAACGCTTCTATGACCCTGATTCAGGGAAGGAATTGGTGTATTGAAGCGAAAATCAAACATTTCGGATTTTTATGAGAAAACCGTCGATTCTTAGGTTTTTCTAGACGGGGAATCGATTTCTCGCACTCCCAAACTGTAAAAATGCTTCCTTGACCCTGATTCAGGGAAGGAATCGGTGTTTTAAAGCGAAAATCAATTTTTTCGCTTTACTGATTTGATTTTTCGCTTTAAGAATTGATTTTCGCTTTAAGACATCTATTCCTTCCCTGAATCAGGGACAGGAAGCATTTTCACAGTTCGGGAGTGCGCAAAATCGATTCTCCGCCTAGAAAAACCTAAGAATCGACGATTTTCTCATAAAAACGCGAAATCAAATTCACAAGTTAAAAAATACGGTTACAATGAGCGGAAATCGGAAACCGAAAAACGGGACCAAAAATCGGCCATTGTAACCACATTTCCGATTTTCCGATTTTCGGACCGTTTTCTCTTTCCGATTTTTTGATTTTCATTGTAACCACATTTCGATTTTCCGAAAAACGCTCCCGTTTTTCGGTTTCCGATTTCCGCCCATTGTAACAGTAGCTTAAGCCTATGATTTTGTTCGTCTTATTTAACTATAAAAAATTGCTATTACATTTTATGAAAATTTAAAAAATCGATTTTTTAGCAAAAATTCCAAAAGTTTGTGCATTACAACGAAAACATGTACATAATTGAAAATTTCAAACGCAATTTTCTCGAAAACTACAACAATTCAGAACATGCTGTAAAAACAAAAAATTCTCCATTTTTCATGAACTTTCCGAATATCAACAAAAAATGGCAACTTTTTTCCCACTGGACTGGTTCTTTAAGTCAGGGGCAGCAGGGCGAGTAACATGTATTGTTTGTGTCAATCAATTTCGAGTTAAAGTCCGTTTCCGCCGCCAATAGGAAAAAAGCCCGGGGTGATGGTCAAATAGTCCAAGGCGCCGCGCGTTCGAAGTTAAGCAACGTTGGGTCCGCAGGTTCGATCCCGCTAGGGCAAAATTTTGATTTTCAAACAAATTCTTTTACAAAAAATGAAGCAAAAAATTTTTGCTCCATTGCTCTAGTGGGATCGAACCTGCGGGCCCAACGTTGCTAACTTGCTAGATCGGACGGGCGGCGCCTTACAATGTTAGATCACCTGGCCATCGCCCCCCGGACTTTTTTCCCATTGGCAGCGAAAACGGACTTTATGTGATAAGTAAAATCGACCTACCTGCTAATGGTGTTATAAAA
>OZJO01001343.1:0-20600 GCA_900406225.1 Acrobeloides nanus
TATTGTCATATTTACATTAGTTCATTATTTCAAAATGTAGATAATATTCAAATCAAATAGTCGACAATTAAAAGTGCATCATAATTCTGTCTGTCTGTGTGTGGATGTCAACTATCTTGGACCGACTAACTCCCATACCGTCCCCGTTTAGATTTTTAGACTCTAAAAACATGTTTCCAAGAAAATTCTTTTGGTACTCCAAAAAAGCTGATATTTTAGATGGAAAATAACAATAATTTAACTTGATCAGAGTGATGATCGAGGTGTACAAATTGCTCAGAATTTTGTGCTGAACAACTTTTGTTCGGTAATTAAAACTACCAAAACATACAAACCGAGTCTCGGTGATTACGAATCCTATCGACCTAGTTCTTTTTTATTTCAAATCAAGTAGATTGATCACGATGGAATATAGATTTGGATTCGGTTTCTTGGCACGAGATGGGATCATTCGAATCCAGTCATTCGAATTGAAGCGGTTCGTCGGCAATGTTTCGACTGACGACTTCGACGAACAATCGAAAATTTTGTTACTGGGTGATTAAAAAAGTGCTCCCTCGCTACGTGACTAAAGTATACCTCAAAGAGAATAGCGGTAAATTACCCCACCACTCATCCGACGGCCAAAATAATTTCATCAATCATCCATCCAGCATCCAAATTTTTTGGAAAAAATCATTCATTATGATGATTCAAGATCTATAACATGCAAACGTTTCACCGATGAAGATTTCCTGAAGTTTTTTATATGGCATGTTACGTAGAATATGATAAAATTATAATGATATGCACGCCAAGGATACTCTTGAAATTTTTCGAAAACAAAAAATAAGGAGAAGTACATCATACTACCCCGTATGTTTTAAACAGTAATAGGCAGAACGAAAAAACACAAAAAAGGAGAGAACACGTTTCGATATCAATTTCGAAGTGAAGTAGGTATTATAAGAGTGTTTCCTTCAACATAGAGAAACACTATAACCGAGATGTTGATTGTTTCATAAGATTTTCAAAGCATAAAGCAGATCATTTTCAAATATCAATATAATTAAAAACACAGAAAGAAAAAACAAGAGCATTGTGATTCATAAAAAATGATTTAGTGGCATGTACAGGGTGCGGCAAAAGTTTCCGTGATTTGTCCCGTGAAAGTTGTCTTTAAAAAATCACGGGAACTTTTGCCGCACCCTGTAATTCGTGACATAATCATTCAATGATGAAATTAAAAAAGTCACATCCATTTTTAGGATTATACTTATGATCTATTTTCACAAAATTTGAATACGTTAAACCATTTTTGTCTATATCAATGGCTTTTGTCAATAACAAAAATACATTAAAAAAACAAAATTTAGACTAATTCGGTGCTGTATTACGGCTCAGATTTCGACAAGATGAGAAAAAACACAAGAACTCTTAAAGTACCAGTCCAGTAAGTTATAATCGTATGAAAAAATGATATATTCGGAAGGATAGTGAAAAATGGAGCATTTTTTGTTTTTACGGCGTGTTCTGAATCGTTGTAGTTTTCGAGATAATTGCGTTTGAAATTTTCAATTTGTTACAAACTCTTCGTTGTAATACACAAACTTTTTTGAATTTTTTTGCGAAAAAATCGATTTTTGGATCAATTTTTAAAATTTTCATAAAATGAACAATGTAGCAATTTTTTATAGCTAAATGAGACAAACAAAATGACAAAAAAATTATCCAATTTGGACATTTTTTTGGGTTATCAAAACGAAAATTCTGATTCATATTTTCGTTTCAATAATCCAAAACAATGTTCAAATTGGATAATTTTGGTGTCATTTTGTTCGTCTCATTTAGCTTTAAAAACTTGCTACATTGTTCATTTTATGAAAATTTAAAAAATTGATTCAAAAATCGATTTTTCGGCAAAAAAGTTTGTTTATTACAACGAAGAGCTTGTAATAAATTCAAAATTTCAAATTATCTCGAAAACTACAACGATTCAGAACATGCCGTAAAAACAAAAAATGCTCCATTTTTCATGATCTTTCTGAATATGTCATTTTTTTCATATGATCGTAAATTACTGGACTGGTCCTTTAAGGCCCATTTTCGATATTTCGAGACGTTGCTTCTTAAAAACACTTGTGGAACTTTTCCAGACATTCTTAAGCCAAAAACAAACATAAGGTAGAGCAAAAACAATCACAACACGAATCGAAAATTATAAAAACATAAAGATCGATTTGATAGAATGTTTCCGAAGGCCGTGGAGATGAATGTAGTTTATTTTTCAACCTCTTCCTCCTCCCACAATTGTACAAACACCCCTCTGAAATTTGTGACTTTCTGTGGGCGAAAAAAAAGTAAAGGGGATCAAGGTGATTTTTTAAGATTTTTTTCAAAAATCACTTTGGTCCCCCCTTATGTTTTTTTGAACATTTAATTTTTTTAAATTTTACGTCCGCCTTCAACGCGCGAGCCTTCGCCCGCAGCTCACTGACAAAAAATTTACGGATCGCCCGTAGCCCGCGGGATGCAAGCGAAATGAGTCTCAACCGCAATTTTTTCAATAGAAGAAGCGGTATGATATGATTTATGGCTTATTTGAAAGCTCAACTAAAGTGCCACAAAAGCACATAAAATTATTGAAAAATAAACGTGTTACTAGCAGATTTTATTTACTTCAAAAAAATATTCAAAATCGCGAAAAAGGGTCTCTACTTCAAGAGCAGATAGCTTGATAAATATTCGACGTCGAGAGCTGGTTTAAATTTCATTTAAAGATCCATTTACCAGGCTATAAAATAGAGAAATTTTTGAAAAAAAATTTATAATAAAATTTTTAGAAACATATATTCAATAAATATTCAAAAAATTTACTTAATGAATATTTTATGAATATAGATCTCTAAAAATTTTATTATAAATTTTTTTTCAAAAATTTCTCTATTTTATAGCCTGGTAAATGGATCTTTAAATGAAATTTAAACCAGCTCTCGACGTCGAATATTTATCAAGCTATCTGCTCTTGAAGTAGAGACCCTTTTTCGCGATTTTGAGTATTTTTTGAATATTTTTTTGAAGTAAATAACATCTGCTAGTAACACGTTTATTTTTCAATAATTTTATGTGCTTTTGTGGCACTTTAGTTGAGCTTTCAAATGAGCCATAAATCATATCATAACGCTTCTTCTTTGTCGAAGAAATTAAAAAAGAATAGGAACACCTCAAAATATTTGGAAAAACACTGGTGTCATCATCCTTCATTTACGGAATCAAAGATATGCATGCCACGTTCGTGTTGATTTTTTAGAATCCTTCTCAAAATTTGAATACATTAAATTTTTTCAACAATAACAATTGAAATTAACATCGAACATCCAAATTAACAAGAATTAATCTTTCACACGTTAAATTGAAAGATTAGCATTCGATTTTGTCGAAATCCTCCCATATTAGAATGCCAAATCTCTGTCGATCTAAAACAAGAGTCGTTGATGTTCATTTAAAAAATGGCATAACAAAAAGATTAACAAAAACATAACAAAAAGATTAACAAAGGTGGGAAGCAAAAGAACATGATAAAGAGTGAATAAATTTACATATCGTTAAAACATCATCATATTATAGAAAAGAAGACATATAAAAAGGGGTCGTGAAGTCATTCGATATCAAACATTGTTTGTTACTCAAATCTCAAGTTAGTTGCTTTGAAAAGTTCTGTTCAGATCTAAAAGATCTACCATATATGTTTCGTATATTAATCTTGGCAATTATTTTTGCCAACTATTCTCATGCCTGGTCTGTGTTCCCTCTCTTCGTCGGAGGTTCCGAAAGGAGGACAAGTACGACCACCATTGCCAGAAAAGCTTCCAAGACGTGTACGTGAATCCGAAAATTCTCCGGGTGATGTTAAACCACCAAGACGTGTACGGAATCCGAAAATTCTCCGGATGATGTTCGACCACCATTCAACAGCCATTACGACACAAGCACCAAGTTCGTGCGTGAACCGATATTCAAACTGTGATGATTTCATCAATGATTGTACCACTGATCCAACTATGCCAGTCGATTGTCCCATAACTTGTGATACATGTCAGGGTTAGCTTATCATCAGCGCTAGGATCGTATGTACCTCATTGATTCGTGAATAAAATTCCATGGAAAAAATCTGTGAAAAAATTCCACTTTTTGAACATTGGTGAGGTAAATACGATCTTACGCCTTATCATCTTATAACACTTTTGATTATGTTATTGAATAAAGGTTTTATTGCTAAAAAATTTTGCATCGATAACAATTACTAGCTTCCGTCGACTATTGGATTTTTTGTGATGAAATTATACATTTTTCTATGGAATTTTTTCTTTTACAATCATATCTAAAAAATCAATTCAAAATTAAATATAAAGGTCGTGAAAAAATTTCAACAGATTTTTTATTGAAAAGAAGTATAACTGATATAAAACAATTTATAGTTTAAAAAATATTTTTGTATCTAGGCCTAGGCCTAAGACTATGCCTAAGCCTAGGACTAAGCATAGGCTTAGGCCTATCTGAGTCTATAATTTCTGAAACTTTCAGATATACCGGACTTTCAGATATGACGGTAACATATATATTTAATTCATTTCTTTGGGTTATGGATCCAACTTATTTTTGGGATTCTTTTTGACGAAAACAACTTTTTCTTCCTCTTTTCTTCTGCCTTATGATTTGAAGATAGAAAGTAAACAGAAAATTGCTCGGTTATGATGATCAAGATCAAAGTATAAATTTACTCTATCGTCGATAGAGAAAATTGGCCAATCAGTCCAACTTAAAAAATCAGCCTTGATCAGCCTAACTTTAAACAAGACAACAACCACATGTGTTAACTCGTTCTACTTGTTTCTACCGCATTTCTAACTCGTTCTACCGCATTTGAACCAAAATATAAACGAATGATTTACGATTTTTCTTTGTTCGAAATTTTTTTTAACAATCAAAGTTTTTCTTCATAAATCTTATTTTTAGACATGTCATCTCGATATCTTGTAAAATCGAATGTCGATGAGATCGATGAAACGAAGTATGGTTGTTGTACTAGTTTCCATGTGATAGTAAGGAATTTTTTTATAATTCCTTTTTAAATTTTTTTATAGGGATGTGCAAAGTTCTGGACAATTATTGATATAGTCTTGTCTATCGTCGGAATTATCCTTGCTCTATTTTATAATTCAACTATTTTTGATACTCAACCAACACCTAATATTTCAATCTTCGAGCTTGGATTTTCGATTTATCTTTCTTTCTTCACTCTAATGTTCGAGACTGAATCTTTGATTTCTCTTTATTCTCCAATATTCCAACGTGTTATCTCGATCGTCCTGAGTGCGTTAGTTTTATATGGGATTGATAAAGTTAAACCGCAAATGTTATTGCCATACCTGGGAATATCTGTAGGTTTTTAGGGCTTATGAGACTCTTTTTTTAAAGGACCAGTCCAGTCAGTTAGAACCATATAAAAAATGATATATTCGGAAAGATGATGAAAAATGGAGCATTTTTTGTTTTTACGGCATGTTCTGAATCGTTGTAGTTTTCTAGATAATTACGTTTAAATTTTGAATTTGTGTACAAGCTCTTCGTTGTAATACACAAACTTTTTTGTGGAAAAATCAATTTTTGCATCGATTTTTTAAATTTTCATAAAATGAACATTGTAGCAATTTTTTATAGCTAAATGGGACGAACAAAATGGCACCGAAATTATCCAATTTGAACATTGTTTTGTGTTATTGAAACGAAAATTCTGATTCATGTTTTCGTTTCAATAACTCAAAACAATTTTCAAATTGAATAATTTTGATGTCATTTTGTTCGTCTTATTTAGCTATAAAAAATTGCTACAATGCTCATTTTATGAAAATATAAAAAATCGATGCAAAAATTGATTTTTCCACAAAAAAGTTTCCACAAAAAAACTTATTTATTATCTCAGGTATAAATGTTTGTGACTTATAACTCAAAGTTGATTTTGCCACATCGAAATAATTTTTAAAAGATTTTAAAAATTTAAAATATCTTTTTCAGTTTTGGTGAGTCTCTTAATGCTAGGCATCTTTTTCTTCATCTGGTATTTGTTTCTTGATATGTACTATCGAGCATATAAGTACCTAAAAGAAGTTCAAGAAGGAAAGAAGAATGATCGTTATCCGATGAAAAACATCTCTTCTGCATGATTTCTATAATAACTTAAAGGGGGGGGGGTAAAAATCATGGCCACTCCTCCGAAAAAATTTTTCTCGATACTTTTTGTGAAAAGTACATTTCTAGGGGTAATTTTATGTGAGGAATCGATTCCGCGCATTCCCGAAGCATAAAAACGTTTCTCTGATCCTGTTTCCGGGACTGAAAATGCTTTCTTTATAAAAATTATTTAAGATTTTTTATTTCGTCGTATAGTTGTTGGTACTTGGAGTCTAGCGCCTTCGGCGCTAACTTTTTAATTTGCTAAAATATTTTGCGTTCGAAAAAATTAGATCGTGGTAATTTCCCAGTTGCGCCATTTTCAGAAAAGTGCTGATTTTAAGATGTCAAATATGGCAAAATGTTGATTTTTCAGTGTCAAATCTGATTTTTGAGATGCAAAATTTTGTCAAATTTATAAGAAAGATAATGAAAATTAGCATTTTGCTTATTGTTGCTCCTCAAATCTGATTTTTGAGGCAGATTTTCTGATGATAAAGTTACGAAAATCAAAAAAGGTCTTGTGAATGAGGAATGGGAGAGAAAGACTTGTAGAAGAATCAATAGATCGTAAGAGAAGGCAAGGTCCTGGTGATCCCATGAATACAGAAACCGAAGACCTCTATGAAGAGCTTGATATTGTTATTGATCGGCTAGATCAAATTTTATATTTTAGTGATGGTGATGATGAAAGTTTTGAAGATTAATTGTTGTTTTTTGTTTTTGTTTAAATTATGGTATTTTATTATAAAAAGAGTAATTTTCCGTCAGATATTGATCATCAGGATTGAGATGAGCTACAAATTATCTCGGAAAACAGTTTCAGGGAAACGTTTTTATGCTCCGGGAATGCGCGGAATCGATTCCTCGCATAAAATTACCCCTGGAAATGTACTTTTTACAAAAAAAAGTATCGAGAAAAATTTTTTCGGAGGAGTAGCCATGATTTTTACCCTCCCTCTCAAAAAAGTTACGAGACAAATTTCGTCGCGATTTCGTGACGAAATTTGTCTCGTAACTTTTTTCTATGTATTTTCATAAAAAGTGGTCAAAATAAAAGTTGTATAACGCAATTTCTGTGTTATATTTGTTTTTAACATTTTTCATAAAAAGCTAAAGAAAAATTCCGATTTCGAGATTTCGTTCGATTTCTTGGCATCACTACTTTCCGGTGCCCGGGGTCATATGGTCAACCCAAGTTTAGAATATGTCAGATGCGAGGAATACAGGGTGGAGCAAAAGACCGCACTTTTACGATTTTTTCAATTTTTTGATACTTTTTCGATTTTTTTCAATTTTTCTCAATTGTTTCAATTTTTTAATTGTTTCGATTTTTTTCAATTTTTGGCGCAAAAAGCCGCACTTTTGCGATTTTTCGAATTTTTTCATGGAAAACAACTTTCTAGGGTAGTTTTTATGCGGGAAACCGATTGCACGCATCAGAAAAATATGTTGACCCCCGATATTTTGATTTTTTCAATTTTTACGGGGGTACCCCCTATTTCCAGACTCACAAGGAATCATCACTCAGAAAATTGTCTTCCCCAGAAAGTTCTAATTGATATTTTGTGATGATTGATTATTTAAAGAATTCTTTCTTTTCTTCAAAGTACATTCTAGTTTAGGTGTTTGTTGGGCGATCTCAACTTTGACAAACAACTTCAAGTGTAATGAATGTTGTAATTTTTCGAATTGTTAGACAAAAATCAAGTGACACTCAATAGAAATAAAACTTGTTTTTATTCGTTATGGTATGTTTTAAATGATTTAAAATATTAAAGTCCCCTGGTTCCTGGAACTATGGTCCGGTGAGTCCCCTAGCTCATTAGGATCAGGAATGATTCCTTGGCCCGTTAACAAGGTCAAGCTTTTGCCGGACTTTATATATCCGCTTGCTGAGGGAGTGTCGGTTCAGATGTCGTTTTCGGCAATATTCGAATCGTTTGTAGTGGTACAATCATATGTGGAAACATTTACAATCATATGTGGAAACATTTCTTGATGGGTAAGTCATTTGTAATGTTATAAAAAATAGTCTATAAAATAAGTGTTGTTTATAGTTTTAACACTAAAGAACAACAAAAAATATGACCTTGAAAAAATGAAAGACGTTCTTACATTCTTTTTGATAGAATTGTTCGAATAATGTACTTCTTTTGTTATTTGCGAGCGATATTCGAATATTTAGTTGATCATTTTTAATTTTTTTGAATTTTTTTAGATTTATATTCAAAATGTACAAATTTACGTTTGTTATTTTGTTAATTGTCCTATCATATGGCGTATGTGAAGACTATGCTAAAATCAATGCATGCTCAAATGCTCTTATTGCTTGCAGTAAATTTTGTAACGGACAAGAGATTACGTGTAAACAAAAATGTGCATCAGAATTTGCTGTAAAAATATGTGGAGGAATGTCTCTATTTCTCTATGGAGACAGTATCAAAAATTGGTTGAATTAAAAAAATATAAGATCTTTAAAGAAACAATTTTTAATTTTCTTTATCTCTCTCTCTTTCTAACTTAAATTTAGTATTAATTAGAGTTTTATTTTATATACTTTGCTTTGTAATGTTAATGCGTTGCCTTTTACATTGTAATTGCTATTGATGTCTATTAATTGCAAAATAAATATTAATAGTTTGTATCGTTTTTTGTAAAATAAACTTTTTTATTCAAGATCATTGATAAGAAAAAATTTAAAGGACCAGTCCAGTAATTTACAATCATATGAAAAAATGAAATATTCGGAAAGATCATGAAAAATGGAGCATTTTTTGTTTTTACGACATGTTCTGAATCGTTGTAGTTTTCGAGATAATTGCGTTTGAAATTTGAATTTGTTTCAAGCTCTTCGTTGTAATACACAAACTTTTTTGAATTTTTGTGAAAAAATCGATTTTTGCATTATTTTTTAAATTTTTATAAAATGAACATTGTAGCAATTTTTTATAGCTAAATAAGACAAACAAAATGATACCAAAATTATCCAATTTCAACATTGTTTTGGGTTATTGAAACGAAAACATGAACCAGGGTTTTCGTTTCAATAACCCAAAACAATGTTGAAATTGGATAATTTTGGTATCATTTTGTTTGTCTTATTTAGCTATAAAAAATTGCTACAATGTTCATTTTATAAAAATTTAAAAAATAATGCAAAAATCGATTTTTTCACAAAAATTCAAAAAAGTTTGTGTATTACAACGAAGAGCTTGTAACAAATTCAAATTTCAAACGCAATTATCTCGAAAACTAAATCTACAAAAAAATTTTATGCGCGCGAAAAAATCGCGGGGGAACCCTTATGATTTTTTCTCGCGCGCTCCGGTCCAAAATTTTGGGGGAGTGTTTGTACGCGTATGACTGACTGGTTTATTCTACCGCAGTGTAATCAAATCATTCTATTGACTGTTAAGATCTTATTGTCCATGAGCGATTCGTTTTTTATTCCATTCTATTAGTGGTATGAACTTTTTTCAATTTTCTCTCAGTCTATAACAACTCGTTTTTAGAGCAACATTGTTTATTACAATATCTATTTTCTTTTCTACTTTTTTCTTCTTTATTAATGGGTGCTAGTATGGGTGCTTTTAACGCCAAAGGTGTTATTAAAGAGACTAACATGGATGACGAAATGGTCGAATTTGCTACTCAAACAGTAGACCAGATCGTAGAAAGCAATCGAACTATATTTTCTGCTAATAGCTCAGGCATGCAAGAAACTGGTATATATTATTACGATAACCAAGTTATTATCGATGGCATAAACGAAGCCTTTTCTTCTAAGTATGGTGGAAAATGGATTTGCAATGCTGGTGAAAATGCCATGTTTACCGAATCTGAACGCCCATCAAAGTTTATATGGTTTGAAAGCCTTAGTTATAGCACTGGAGAAACATATAAAATTTTTATTTATTCGGGTGAATAAAGATTTTTGTACAGTTCGTTTCATGAGTTGATTTAAAAATCTTCATTGATACTTGAATGATAGTTTTTTGATAGTATTTATAGTCAATAAACCATTTTCGGGAATGTTTGCATGCAAATTTTCATGACACTTTACTGTCTACAGAAATATAATGCAACAGATGATCTGTTTTTTTAAAAGAAGTTTTTAAAATTTTAAACCATTTTTTATTTTTTGCAAAAAAAACTTTGAGCACAGCTTAGAATCGAACCTGTTATCATTTCTATGAGACGAGCATCTTCGATACTCGGCCACGTGGACTTATAAAAATTACTCAAGGCTTACGTTAAAAGGTATTAAGGGGCTAAAAAATTTATTTTGAAGGGCACCTCATGATTTTGGTGTCATTTTTCTTCTTTTACCGAACTCTATCGATTGGTATAGTTTGTGATGGAATTGGACTTAAAGTGACAGAGATAGCACAGACAGACACACATAACGCGTTTAATGTAGTAGGATTTGGCTATAGAAGTCGATTTTTGACGAAATTTTCGACCTTCCCAAGGATTTCTAGTCGCTGAATCTGTCGTTATTTTTGCCCTAGACCTCGGAAATATAGTCAAAACTGGCTCACAATTTTGAGCTTTTAGGGGTATAGAAGTAATTTTCGATGGTCAAGATCAGAAAATTCATTAGATTCAGGTTCCCCATGTTGAAAATTTCCTTAAAGGACCAGTCCAGTAAGTTATAATCATGAATATATTCGGAAATATATTTTTGAAGACAGAAAGTACATCGCTCGGTCATTATAACCAAGGTCAAAGTATAAATTTAATCGATCGTCGCTAGAGAAAATTAGCCAATAAGCCCAACTTAAAAAATCTGCCTTGGATCCGCCTAACTTTAATAAAGGCAAACAACCACATGTGTTCACTCGTTCTTCTTCGCCGCATTCGAATAAAAATATAAATGAGTGATTTTACGATTTTTTTGGACTTTGACCTTTTTCCGAAAATTTTTTTAACAATCAAAGTTTTTCTTCTTAAAGGACCAGTTCAGCAATTTACAATCATATGAAAAAATGATATATTCGGAAAGATCATGAAAAATGGAGCATTTTTTGTTTTTATGGCATGTTCTGAATCGTTGTAGTTTTCGATATAATTGCGTTTGAATTTTTGAATTTGTTACAAGCTCTTCGTTGTAATACACAAACTTTTTTTGAATTTTTTGCGGAAAAATGATTTTTCAAATTTTTATAAAATGAACATTGTAGCAATTTATATAGCTAAATGAGACGAACAAAATGGCACTGAAATTATCCAATTTGAACATTGTTTTGGGTTATTGAAACGAAAACATGAATCAGAATTTTCGTTTCAATAACTCAAAACAATATTCAAATTGGATAATTTCGGTGTCATTTTGTCCGTCTCATTTAGCTATAAAAAATTGCTACAATGTTCATTTTAGGAAAATTGAAAAAATCGATTTTTCCGCAAAAAATTCAAAAAAGTTTGTGTATTACAACGAAGAGCTTGTACACAAATTCAAAATTTCAAACGCAATTATCTCGAAAACTACAACGATTTAGAACATGCCGTAAAAACAAAAAATGCTCCATTTTTCATGATCTTTCCGAATATATCATTTTTTCATATGATTGTAAATTACTGGACTGGTCCTTTAATTCTTATTTTTAGGTATGTCATCTCGATATCCATTAAAATCGAATGTCGATGAGATCGATGAAACGAAGTATGGTTGTTGTATTAGTTTTCATGTGATAGTAAGGAATTTTTTTATAATCCCTTTTTAAATTTTTTATAGGGATGTGCAAAGTTTTGGGCAATTCTTGATATAGTCTTGTCTATCCTTGGAATCCTTATACTATTTTATAAACCACCTGAACCTCACATTGATACTCCACCAACATCTAATAGTCCTACAATCTTCGAGACTGTATCTTCGATTTCTTTTTCTTCTCAAATAATCCAACGTCTTATCTCGATTGTCCTGAGTGCGTTAATTTTATATGGAATTTATAAAGTTAAACCTCAAATGTTAGTGCCATATCTGGGAATATCTGTAGGTTTTTAGGGCTTATGAGACTCTTTTTTTTAAATCGTCTTTAGGCTTTCTTTTTCGTTGCCTATGCCGTAATTGGTGTTATTGGCGCAATCGGCATTCTCATCTATGTTATTATTCAACAACAATACTTATTTATTATAGCAGGTATAAATGTTTATGACTTATAACTCAAAGTTGATTTTGCCACATCGAAATAATTTTTAAAAGATTTTAAAAATTAAAAATTTTTTCAGTTTTGGTGGGTCTCTTAATGCTAGGCATCTTTTTCTACATCTGGTATTTATTTCTTGATATGTACTATCGAGCATATAAGTACCTAAAAGAAGTTCAAGAAGGAAAGNATAACTAAAGGGGGGGGGGGGTAAAAATCATGACCCCTTCTCCGAAAAAATTTTTCTCGATACTTTTTGTAAAAAGTACATTTCTAGGGGTAATTTTATGTGAGGAATCGATTCCGTGCATAAAATTACCCCTAGAAATGTACTTTTTACAAAAAGTGTCGAGAAAAATTTTTTTTCGGAAGAGTAGCCATGATTTTTACCCTCCCCCTCAAAAAAGTTACGAGACAATTTGGTCGCGATTTCGTGATGAAATTTGTCTCGTAACTTTTTTTCTATGTATTTTCATAAAAAGTGGTCAAAATAAAAGCTGTAGATGCAACTTCTGTGTTATGTTTGTTTTTGAAATTTTTCATAAAAAGCTAACAAGGGACATATACGAGTTGATAGTCGAGTTTTTAAAAAAGACTGGTATATCTTTGAAGAGCATCAAACTAGTACTTATGCACTGTAATTAGTTGCGGAACCCCCGCCGATTTTGAGCAAATCCATAATTAAAAGTTATTATTTTATACGATTCGATGATAGCTGATTTCAAATGTTATTCTAGTATGAGTTCATGTGCTAAACTCTCGCCTAGCATGTCTCTTGTCAAAGGTTCGACTCCGCCAGGGGTCACAATTTTTTTGCATTTTCAAAATTTTATTCTATTTTTACTTTTTGTTATAGTCTGTTTCAAAAAGAGATATTATAGAAACTTCCCGACCCCAGTTATGAGCGATTTCATCCGATCTGGCAAGTTAAGCAACGTTGGGCCCGCGGGTTCGATCCCGCTCGGATCCAATTCTTTTTCCTTTGTCCGAAAACGGATAAAAATTTTTGCCTAGGGGTAATTTTATGCAGAGAATCGACTGCGCGCATTCCCAAAGCATGAAAACGTTTTTCGACCATCAACTCGTATGTGTCCCTTGTAAAGAAAATTTTGAGAACCGATTTCGAGATTTTGTTCGATTCGATTTCGTGGCATCACTACTTTCCGGTGCCCGGGATCATATGATCAACCCAAGTTTTAGAATATATCAGATGTGTTTTTTTGGGGCTTCATTTTATGCCAAGACCATCTTACCCCAGACACTCATATAATTTTATATTTCAAAAAATCAAAAACGATGTTTTATGAAAAATCAAGGGGCACAAGGAGATAGCTGGGAAAGAGCTCTACAAAATGCAAAAAGTTCCGGGGCCTGAAACCTCTCCTAGAGCAAGTAGGACTAAAAACAAAATAAAGAAGACAAGTTTTTTAGTCGAAATTTTACTAAAACGATGTGACTAGGGTTTATCGGCAAAGGAAAACTTTGAGACCAAGGTTAGCTAGTGAAAATGTAGCGCACAACCCGTAGAATTTAGGCGTACCGACACGTGAGGATTAACATTTGAGGACCGACATTTGAGGATTATTCTTTAAAAATCCTATTTATTTTAAAATTTATTAATTTTCATCATCATCATCTTGGTTAAATAATTCCCAATCAACAAGCTTATTATTTGCTAGTATAATTGTATGAAATACAATGTCGGTCCTCAAATGTTAATCCTCACGTGTCGGTACGCCCAAAAAGACACCTACTAGGAATATTTTTATGTGAGAAACACGATTTTGACGTTAAAAAAATTCAAAAATTTTTGTTTGAATTGGTTTGTATATTGATGCGAAAACTCGATTTTTTTTAAAAACGTGTCCAAATGGGTCGAGCGATAGCTCAAAAAATTCCTTAGCGCATGCTGAGTAACATAGTTTTCACCACTTTTTATGAAAACCTTTGTATTTCGAAGAAGATCTTTACTAAACTTGTTGACATCGAGCAAAAAAACAAAAAGTTTATACAGGTTTTTATAAGGTTTTCCTTCGAAACACAAAGGTTTTCATAAAAAGTAAAGTTATTCAGCATGCGCTAAGGAATTTTTTGAGCTATCGAGCGAACTTTTTGGACACGTTTTTAAAAAATCAAGTTTTCTTGTCAATATACAAACCAAAACCATTTTTAGCAAACTTTGAATTGAATTTTCTCGAAAAGGGTATCTCCTATTTTCACGAAAATTGGGGTACTACTGTTTTTCAACACACTCTATCGATTGGCGGTGTTATTTTTCAAAAATTTCTTAAGCAACAGACAGGTTTATCCGGGCTCCTTGTAAAGTATGATAGAAAAATCACCCTTTTTTGGGAATTCCTCCCCCCTCCCTAGCCGACCCTTCTCTTTATGTCACTGGGGGGGGGGGGGGGGGGAGAGTAATTACCCCCTTTGTCCCCTCTGGTACGACACAGCCACTATCCATGGAATTTATGTTCCATGAGTTGGCTTCTCTTCACGATTTCTGATCCTAATAACATTTTGTCTGAACTTTTTTGCCGTTTAATCTCAATAATATTTCATATTCATTTGTTATAATCTATTCTTGCTATTCAATTTTTGTTTCAATCCATTTCAGAGCACTTTTTTGCGTCATTCACTTCCAGGCCTTCATTCATCAAATTGCTCGGTTGTAAGAGAGTCAAATGTGCCTCCAAAGTTTTTTACACTTTATGTCAAAAGGTGGTGTATAAGCAAAGAAAAATTTTTTAAAGACGATAAGTTAAGCTGTTTTCTTTGATTCTTTGACAAATTGAGAGAGAAGTTTTTGTTTTACTGGTTTTGGCAGTGCAAAAATGAGAATAACTTTTATATTTTAGACAAGCTAAGGAAAATTTGGATATATGGAATTTTTCTATACTTTTTCTAAAAAGAATCAAATTTTAATTTTTTTTCTCATAACTAATGGACGGTGCACCACAGAAGAAAAAGTGCAGGCAAGGGACAAAATTTAAAAAGAATGTCGCCAATCAACTCAGCTCTCTGCGCGTTTCAAAACGAGTACCATATCATGAGATTTGGGGGTTGATCTATGGCCGATTGGCTACATGCTCTGCAATCACTCATAGAGCGCGGGTTCGATTTCTCGCCTAAAAGTCTTTTTTTATTTTGTTGTCAAAATTATGAAAATTTTTGCATATCCACATTTTTAAGCGGGGAGCAAGTTATTATTTTTCCATGAAAACTTTTGAAAAAATATATAAAAAAGTTTTAGATTTTTGAGATTTTTCGGTTTTCCAATAGTTTTCTTGAAAAATAATCATGTTCCCCTCAAATTGTAATCATGTTCCCCGCATAAATTGGAAAATCTAAAAAAATCTTTCTCCAAATTTCAAGAAAATTTTGTATAGAAATATTTAATATTAGCACCAATGTGTTCCCTGAATCAAAATGTGGATATGCAAAAAATTTTCATGAACTTTGACAACAAAATAAAAAATAGCTTTTGGGCGCAGGATTGAACCCGCGCCCTATGAGTGAAGGCGGAACAAGTTAGCCAATCGGCCATGAGTCAAAACTCAAAACCACATGATATGGTACTCGTTTTTAAGCACTCGGCGAGCTAAGTCGATTTTTTTTAAATTTTGACCCTTGCCTGCACCTTTTCGACAAGTTGTGCATATAGGACATTTCTCACGCGAGTAAATTCATGATCCATGGTGCAGTGGCAAGAGTCTCACTTTTACTTAAATGATAGCCCTATAGAGTCAATTTTTTGGACGTTTCAAAAAAGTTGTCAAAGGAAACCCATAAAATTGGCCATAGAATTTTTGCCATTAAAATACTGTCCATCGAGCCATGCGGTAGCTGCCTCATATGGAATAGGGTGAGCCAAAAAACGGTACTTTTGCGTTTTTTGGTGAAAAATTTTCAAAAATTTGTTATCAAAAACCACCTATAAGGGGGTATTTTCATGCGAGAAATCGATCTCGCATGAAAATACCCCTTATATGTGAATTTTTGAAAAAAACTTTTAAAAATTTTCGCCAAAAAACTCAAAAGTACGTTTTTTGGCTCACTCTATAATGACTATATGGCTCAGTGGATAGTGTTTCAAGATAAAAAATGAAAATTCTATGACCAATTTTTTGATGGGGTTTTCTTTAACAACTTTTTTAAAACAGGCAAAAAATTTTGACTCTATGGGATCGAACCCTTGCTCTTTTGAGCGTAAATTTTGGGACACTTACCTCTGCACCATGATGATAAATTTTTTTCAGTAATAAAAAAGTCTTATATGTGATATTTTTTTAATTCTTGATGCATGCTAACCTAGTTTTTTCTCATTCATTCAAATAAACAAACTTTAACATTCTTTGAGCTCAAAAGCAATAGAAAAAACCTCAAAAGTGTAGCCAGTTGATTGAATAAACAAAAAAGGATTACAACCAGTAAAATTTGAAATTTCAAAGACTACTCTCATCTTTTTTTCTACACTCTCTCAATATTTAAATTTGATTTGTTTGGAAGTTTGATGAAGGCCTTGTGGGAGTACATTTATCCATGGATAAAATTATACGGCATTTATGGACTAGACTTTTTAGGAAGGATTTTTTGGTTAACGAATTTGGAGAGGTCGTTGATGGTTGAATTTGTGATATTTTAAAGAGTCGTGTGATTTTTAAAACGCTAATTTTTAACTTTTAAAAGAGTACCAAGACCGAGCGTCTATCGGCGCTCAAAGCGTGGACGTGCATGGCATCCCTGCGTGGTCGTGCATAAATTATAAATGTCATTGAATTCCATGGCCGAAAATCCTGTTGTAGTCGAAATTATCGCGTTTTCCGTTGAAAAGGCCAAAAAATAGTACTTTGTTTTTCCCTTGTAATCCTTAAGGAAAAGAGGGTACCCCTGTAAAAAATTAACCTTAGGGGATGGACCCATGATCGACCCCTCATTTTGCTCCTCTCACCACCCTCTACATCGTGGTATAGGTTGGTAACGATGTGGAATTCACCATAAAAAAGATCGCTTGTACACACGAACGAACGAACACAGGCACTTTATATATAAGGATTAGTGCATAAGTGTACTTTTTGCATGAGGGTATCGGTGGTTCAATGGTAGAATCTCGCCTGTCACACGGGATGACCGGGGTTCGATTCCTGGTCGATGCGCCACTTTTGTGGTAGAACACAAATTTTATGAATGATTTATTTAATTAATAAGAAGTTATAATAAAAGTATTATAAAAATCCCTTTGGGTTTCACTTTTAGTGGAAAAACCATTTTTGGTATAAAGATTTTTTGAATTTGAGGAGGTCATTGATGGTTGAATGAAATTAGTTCTCGTACATCATTGGCTGATATCAAAATCGAGCAACTGGAACAAAGTAGGATAAATCTCGGTGCACCACTGTTTTATCGAGACTCTGGCTTTCAAGATGGAACTAGATTTCTTATATTTGCAACACCCAAATGGTTGAAACTTCTACAGTCCACTGATACGGTGGTTTTCGACGATACTTTCGCAGTGAGCTTGAAATAAAATGTTGGATAATTCCATTACTCTATTTCTTTCATCATCCACATCTCGATCCTTTTATTTGCCCTGAGAAAAATAATCTACATCTCAATCCTTTTATTTGCCCTGAGAAAAATAATGTTTTGAGGAAAATAACGTGTTTTTTTAACACTTTTTCAGCTATAAAGAAAAAAAATAATGTGCTTTTCTTTAAACAACTTTATATAACGACACCCCGTTGAATTCGATATAACGACCTCTCCCTTGGAGTGTCATTATATCGAAGTTTGATTCTATAATGAAGAGAATAGATCATTTTTTCTCTTCATTCTACCAGCATATTTAAGCAATTCTCTAATCCATTAAGCGTAAACTGAAACGTATTTATTTTTTCTGCCATAAAAAATGCGTATCCTTTCCATTTTCTTCTCTTTATTAGAAAACCAGAGGAACAACAACATAATATTAGCCTTTATATTTGATGGATAATTCCATTACTCTATTTCTTTCATCATCCACATCTCGATCCTTTTATTTGCCCGTCAAGTCTTTTTTTTCTTAATGAAGCCAAAAATCTACATTTTTTAAATATCGACGTTAAAAATTTTAAATGTTAAACATTTTCGTCCATAAACATATTTCGGAGCTACTGAGGGGCGGAATTTTTTGATTTTGGCCACTGGAAAGTACATCTACAGGGGTGTACTCCCAAAAAAAGAAAAAGTCTGTATATTGACACGAAAACATGGAAGCTACTTCGCCCGGGGACGCATTTAACAGGAATAAAATGCTGAAATAAAAGCATTAAAAAATTTTTTGAAAATACACTATATAGGGATAACAATTGATGAAGAACACGTTGGAACTATTATTCTATGTCAAACTCACTGGAAACCTTTGAATTTACTTATTTTACTGCCTTTTTGAATTCTAAAATAAGTAAATTCAAAAAAGGTGAAAATTCAAAGGTTGCCAGTAAGAAAGTTCACGTTGGGGAAACCACTTTTTGCTTCGGAAGTAAATTCCAATTTGACAACCCTGAGGAGATATTTGACATATAAAATTGCATAAAAATTTTAAACGTGTTTGTGTATTGAAGCGAAAGGATTGATGCCGTTTGAATTCCTGATTCAAATCTGTTTATTGAAACGAATTAGTTTAAAAAATCCATTTTCACAAAGATCTTAAAATTTTCATAAAATGATCATTGTAGCAATTTTTTATAACTCTATGAGACGAATAAAATGACTCCAAAAATGTCTAATTTGAAAATTGATTTGAGTAATTGAAAAGAAAACATGAAACAGGTTTTCGTTTCAATAACTCAAATCAATTTTCAAGTTAGATATTCTTGGTGTCATTTATCTCATAGAGTTATAAAAAATTGCTACAATGTTCATTTTATGAGAATTTTAAGATCTTTGTAAAAATGGATTAATTCGTTTCAATAAATAGATTTGAATCAGGAATTCAAACGGCATCAATCCTTTCGCTTCAATACACAAACACATTTAAAATTTTTATGCAATTTTATATGCCAAATATCTCAGGGTTTTCGGAATTTGTTTCCAAAGCAAAAAGTGGTTGCCCTGCCGTGTATTTTCTTTTCCATTTTTGAACAAAAATTCGGTTCAAAAATGGACTGGTCCTTTAAGTGCGTCCTCATGCGTAGTAGCTCCCATATTTTGTTCCATATGCATCCCTGAGCTAAAGCTAGTGACAAAGATTTTTGCCACTCTAATTGTGGATTACTTTTTTTACTAACAAATGCGTTTAAGTTGTGTAAATTATTTATGAGCCAATTTTTGAAGTATGATGGAAAGGATGAAAGCAATTATCCCTTTGTTTTCTTACGTTATTTTGGAGGATAATTTTGATGTGGCCGTATATTTTTGCACATTTCTTTTTATTTTTTTATTTTGTTTAGAATATGCAAAAAAAGATAAATATGATATTTTTAAAAATTATTATTTTTTGATACATATTTTTTATTGACCAATGGATTCCAGAATATTTTATAAGGCTTTAACTTTGGTGGTTATGAATTTTATGTAAGTTTAAATTGAAAAAATTGCCTTGCTCCCCCCCTCAGAGGTGTAGCCAGACCACAAATGTACAACCCCCCAAATTTCATGTGAAGGGGGGGGGAGTCGCTTACCTCCAAATTTGAGACTCACGAGCAAAAAAATTTTGCAGCTCGTGGCTATGAGCGGATCCGCTATTATGATGTTTCATCAAAATTGTCCAAATTTCCACATTTTTTCAACAAAAATATCAAAAAACTGCTATATTTTCACCAAAAATTTTCATTTTCGGAGCATTTCCATCTTAAAAACAAGCATTTCTCAACAATTAGTTAATGTAGTAGTCTGATGATCTGCCAGGAGTTCCGGCATCGTCGACACTAGACGGGTTCGAATCCCTCGTACGCCCAAAAGATTTTGCAAGAACCTGTGTTCGATCAAGAATACCAAAGACTTCCAAGTTTTTTTAAACTGGTCCTTAGGTCGCTTATAACATAAAATATCTCAAAAATTCTTCGCTTTTTTAGCTCTTTATCATACCAACAAGAGCGTGAGCACCAATTTTGGTCTTATAGCGAACATTTGAAAAAGCCACCAAGATCCGAAGATAGCAAAGCTTTAAAAGTTAACATTGGAATGTACTTGGAAAGTTTGGGTAATTTCCAAGAAACACAGATGGTAAGTTGAAAACCAAAAAAAAATAACATAAAA